>JAODJU010000041.1:3686256-3698286 GCA_026776725.1 Gnathonemus echidnorhynchus
AACTGTATGTAAACGGGTCCAAATAAGCATTAGTCTGAATCACTTTCGTTGCAATTATATATATCTTTATTTTGTCGATGGCTTAACTTAAAGCTGGGAATAATGTGATTCCCCCCTTTCCCAATCGATTCCCCCTTTCCCAGTCAGGTCGAGCTCATCTGTGGACTGATCTGTGGACTGATCTGTGGATTCTCCCCGTCCGGCCACGCAGAACCACAGCCCAGCAAACCCTCCGCGAGGCGGAGGTACTGTGACAAATTCCGCAGGGGTCCCGGAAGGACCAGCTGAGACCTTGCGCGTGTGTGTTCTGGTTTCCATCAGTCCTCACAACGAAACGCTGCAAAGAGAAGATGGATAATAAGGTGAGAAAATCCCTGGTCTGGATTTTATCCAGTAACATTTTGGTCTTAACACACTTTCCTCTTCTTTGTTTCCGAGCCAGATTACGGACCATAATAAAAATTATGATAAAGTGACGATGACTAAAATAATAATCCCGGGTAGAATGACACCCAGAAAGAGACATTTAAATTCTTGATACAAACCCTGTAATGTTTAAATGTAAAATGCCACCTATCCAGTATTAGAACATCTGAAGATGATGGGTGAGGCTACAATGACAAAAACAAAACATCGTATTGTTGTTTCTAATTAATTCTAAATATCAGCGGTGGAACCGCAACAACCACCTGCCTCATACGCGCGTGTAACCTGGTCTCCCGCTGCTTACGGCCCGAACTTTCTATTAGAACAATTTTTAGGACGCTACCCAAATTATATGCGTTCCGTGTGATTAGGTAGAAGATACATTTGGAAGACCAACAACAACATTCCGACCCTCTGAAATAGTTACACCTAATATAGACAATTGGAATTTATATTTAAATGTAGGAGTAGTGCTATGAAGAACTTGCACTGAATTATTAACAGCATCAACAAACATAGTAGGAGTAATAGCCTAATAGTAGTTGGCTGGACTTCAGCAATCGGAATTTTATATTTGTGCATGTGGAAACTACTGAATCGCCATGGATATGTGTGTGTGTGTGTGTGTGTGTGTGTGTGTGTGTGTGTGTGTGTGTGTTGCCATTAATTGCATTTTCTTCTTCAAGGAATTAGAATCACCTAAATCGTTTAAGTGAGTTTCGGGGGGGAAAGGGTAATAAACTGATATATCGGAACCGCATTCTTATTTAATCGAAACGGAAAGATGTTCGGATGTATGCGCGAATCAAAGGAAACGCATCTGCAAAACTAAACCGAACTAAAGGTTCTTTTACTCCTTTGTCTGCATGACAATCTCAGAGCTCATTAATCGTGTTTTTAGTTCTTTTTACATAGAATCACAGTACAGCCTGGTAAATTCTTGTTTCTATAGTAACATATGAACTATTTTAAATTAATTGAAAGGAGGAAAACTTTCTAACGGAGTTCAGACATTACCCATGCTACATTGTGAGCTCAGTATAATTATTTGCTGATTACAATAAATTGTTATTAATAACCAAATTTTCTTGCAACCGTTTTATATAAAAAAATTAAACCAGTATAGGCTATTTCTCAATGAAATTATATTGTTTTTATATATTAAAAATCACTAAATGGTCACAGTTTAAAGTTTTTTGTATTGATGATGATGTATATTACACAGGAAATCGTCTGCATTACTCCTATGGTGTATATAAATATATGGTTTATGGTGAATATAAATAATTCTGCTTGCCGACTTCATGTATAGCAATCTTGATACGCACGATAATTTGTAAGTCAGTTATGAGATAATTCAGAAAAAAACAATATTCTTTTTCACTTTCTCTTGCCAAATGAAGCAGAGTAACCCATTAGAATATGTTTATAATAAAACGCTGACCAGTGCGCCACTACATAGAATTGCTTGCATTAAATTTAATCTCTCTCGCGCTGTTTACCTCCAGCACGCGTTTGTCAGTTGTATCTCCCGTTTGATCTGAGCACTACACCGCGTCTCTAAATTGCCCATACTGTATATTTGTGCGCGTGAGTGTGCGTACATGTGCTCTGCAATGGACTGGCATCCCGTGCAGGGTCTTCCCCCGCCTTGTGTCTATGCACCCTGGGTAGGCTCCAGCCCCTCCCCCGCGACCTTGACCAGGACAACTTGTTGGAAGATGGATAAATTGACGGATTAATGGATGGATCGAGGGCTGAATATATGGGTGCATTATACAACAGTAAATTACAAAACACAAGCCATGGGCCAGTGTAAAATATCTGCTCTGATTTTTTTTGTTTAGGTCTAGGTTTCCTGATAAGCACTTCGTTCGTTTGTATTTTTCAGTTACACTCATGCGGGTGGCACTGTGATTTATGTGATATTGTGCTATTTAAGAATTGCGCAAGTGTAACAACTTTTCTGCGGCAGTTGCGGAAAGCGAATACGGACCTTGCGGCGCAGTACTTCAGCTTCTGAATATCCGCCGCCCTCTCCCAACTTGACAACTCGTGCGTGCTTTTCAAATACTCTTTAGAATTATATGCCCTCTTCTATAACTCCAAAGAGGATCGTTAGGTTTTATTTGTAGTACACTTGCCAGAGGTGTCAGTGCGCACGTGGGGGTACTTCTTTATTTGTACTGTCCTACACGTGTATGAGAAACCTGTTTTGGTAGGCCGACAGAATATAATGTGTACTGTTATACATGTCCAATTAAACGATAAACCAATGCTCACCTTTTTGAAAAATTGAAAATTAAGTCAATCATTTTCAATACTCAAGATGATGCTGCGTATTAATTTCCTCCTTCTGTATACTTCAAAAGTGTCTGTTACTCCTGAAACCATGATAACGTAGCTTATATCAGATAAATAAATATTCACACACCTCTCTGCTTTGTGTCGATAGGAGAAAAATACTGTAAGCAGACGTCAGAGGAGTGTGCGTGTGAGTGAGAGACGGACCCCGGGCCATACAGTGACAGACGCGCGCTGAAAGTCCTTTAAAACGGAAAGGAAGCTGATACCAGCAGATTATATTTGCTAAAAACGTCAATCAGTTTTCCTTGTGGAATTTTAATTGCTGACGGGGCCTGCTTATCGTCCCAAAGGGTTTATTAATAAACTGGTGATAGCGGCGGTTAAAAAACACATTTAGACCCCACTACGAATAGGCCTACTCTTCAGACAGTTTTTGTACCGTATTCGATATGATATATATTATACATTGGCCTGGTACCGTGGCTCAGTGAGTCTATAGTTGTGAATTAAAATAATGACCGCGCCCAGAGGACAGTTAATTTGCTCTCCCCGTGGTTGCGGGTTACTTGGCGCAGTCCAAAGATATGCAGTGGAGCTAATTGGTGTCTCTAAATTGCCCCTAGTCTGTGAACGCGCGTATGTGCCCTTCGATGGACTGGCATCCAGCCTTGTGGCCGGCCCGGTGCTGCCTATATGATGAGCTCCAGGCCCCCGTGATGAAATGTGTCAAATTCTATCAATGGCGTGTTTGAATATATCAATGGACTCTCCGTTTATGGTGTTATATTTGCTTTACAACCCTGTAATCCAGTGCGCTTCCCCCCACCAGCACAAATAAATGAAAAATTAAGACCCAAACATTTTACCTGTCCCAAAATAAGCGCACAGTAAAACTTGACAGTGAACAGAAGTATTTTAATGAACCTAACAGCAAAATCAAAAACTTCTGTTCCGTAGATTTGTCCGAATGGTATAATTTCATTTTAATCTGTTGTGAATTATATAACTTAAGATCAGACATAGTTTTTTACTGTGTTTCTGTATTTGTGTAAAAAGAGATGCCTTCTTTTTGGTGTCTAGGGCCTGTCGGTCGATAGTATATTTTATTTTTAAATAATAATCGGTAGAATTAGTTAATATGTGTTATTAATTCGATAAATAACCATTAAATTTATTATGTCAGTTAAACAGTATTTAAATACGCAGACAATTGGAAAACAACAAAAAACTAATATAAAACAAACAAAACGGAAACATCTCATAGCACAAAAAATAGATAAATTTGCACTGGTAACAGTACGTATCGTTGGATAACTGGTTTAAACGGTAACTACTTTGCATAAACTATTTTATTTAGGCAAAACTTACTGCCCTGCTATCAGATTGATAATGTGTTTTACTGGGCCCTACTACAGATGCAATCTTCAAACTAACGATAAGTTAAAATAATCCAGACGGCGTGATGTCCCAAATATACGTGTTTTTTTTTTTTTTTTTTTTTTTTAATAAAAAGCTTAATTCTTTAAAAAAAAAAAAAAACTGGGCACGACGCCAGTATTGGTAATATCGTCAATTAATGCACCTCTCAGGTCAATTTGATTGGCTCAGCGCTGGGGGAACTGAGGCAGTGGAGGCGGGATGTGTGTCCCACGTTCCCCGCGCTCTCTCTAGCTTGTGAGCGGACTGGCCGAACCCCCTGTTACTCTCCGCACTAAACCCGCCCCAGGTTCGTGACATCAACGAGCAGGAGAAGCTTTGCCCATCCACGGACTCTTAGAACAAAACACTAAGTGGTTGTCAGAAGTAGCACGCTGGACCTGATTTTTGCGCGTGGTAAACAGGCAGGTACAAGGTGATTTTCCGTTTTGTTTTGCTGTTTTTGGTCGGCTGGGAAATGAACGCACACCTTAGTTCTTCCCATGTTAACTTATTAGACGTATAACTATTTTTATCCTTTGGAAGGACGCATGTTATCTGATTTGCTTTCGGTAGAGTTCGTGTCCTTAATGTAACTGAACAGGACGCTACAATGCTTCCGAGTCCGGTCACTTCCACGCCGTTCTCTGTCAAAGACATACTGAAGTTGGAGCAGCAATCTCGGCAGCACCACTCCCTACATCTTGAGCTACCCCGCGCGCACTTAAGCCAGGATTTGTCACAAGCCCAGCATTTCCAGACGCCTCCCTCCTGCATGCTGAACGCCGGGGAGAGCCCCAGCTTCTCGGACGGAGAGGAAAACATGTCCTATCTTAGCACGTTGTCAGTGCGGGACGGCCCCGGAGAAGCCAGCCTCTCCCCAGACATGTATATTCATTCGGCGCTGGGACACTTGACCGACTCCAAATTAGACGGGGATGTCGACGAGCAGGAAACCAGTGAGTTACAAATTAAACCTTAAAGATTTTTTTTTAATACTAGCTTTTGTTTTCTTTGACAAAGCGCCTCATCGAACACGTGAAAGCTGTAACCTTATTCTTTGTGAATGCCCCTATAAACTGACTTCGAGGGACAACACAAGAAACTGACAAATTCCTAATACAACTACGCAAAAAATTTATGTCTGATGTGTAAAAAATATGTATTTTTTTTTTCATTAAAATGAATTATATAATGACAGGAAAATATATGGCTTTTAAAAAGCAATACTTGGATAAAAGTATATACACACTATTTAAATTACTGTTCAATTGTAGTATCTCAGCCTAATTTATATTACTTTTAATATTAGATGTCACGTGGTTTGCAATACGTAGGCCATGTACCAATATATGTCCCAATGAAGTATACCTGGCAAGAAATTAGAACGTTTCATAGACGTAAAAGTACGGCGATTTAGGCCAAGCCTGGCTGTATCGCTACTCTGTTAACTTGGTGTTATTTTCTCAAAGTAGATGATGAGTATTCACTTGAATTATAACGAACGTTTCTAAAGCAATAAAGAGCCAAAGTCCACTGCTAAATAGTTTTATGTTTTCGGTCAATAATAAGTTGAGGGAAATAGGTAAGCCTATTTTAGGAATTACAACGGGTATATTCCATTAAAGTTTAGTAAACATGCGTTATGATAATGATTTAGCTGATTCTTGGAAATGTACACTTTATACGTCGCGTTCAATGTGAGGAAACTTTGCACACATACGTGCACGATATGTGCACCTACATTTGTCATAATGGTCAATCGGCAACGGGGTATTTTCATAATATAGACTCTCACTGCTCTGATTTCACTGTATCAACAGAGAGCTGCGGTATTGATACCAAAACCGATGGATGCGCGGATGGCCGGCACTTAGACTCCGAGAGGCCGCAGAAGCAGCGGACCAGGAGGAAACCGAGGGTGCTCTTCTCGCAGGCCCAGGTGTTCGAGCTGGAGAGGCGCTTCAAGCAGCAGCGGTATCTGTCGGCGCCGGAGCGGGAGCACCTGGCCAGCACGCTGAAACTCACCTCTACGCAGGTCAAAATATGGTTTCAAAACAGAAGGTACAAATGCAAGCGGCAGCGCCAGGACAAGTCGCTGGAAATGGCAGGACACCACCACCCACCTCCACCCAGACGAGTGGCAGTTCCAGTTTTGGTCCGTGATGGCAAACCATGCTTGGCGGGATCGCAGAATTATAACGCACCGTATTGCGGGACAAACCCGTACAATTACAACGGCTATCCGGCTTACAGCTACAACAATCCAACTTATAACAGCAGCTACAGCTGCACTTACTCCGGTATTCCCGCACTACCATCCACGACGGCTGCTAACGCTTTTATGAACGTGAACCTCGGTAATATCGCGAACCACATCAGCAGCTCACCTCAGCCGCAAACGCACCAAGGAACGGCGGTTTCACCGTGTCAAGGGACGCTGCAGGGAATCCGAGCGTGGTAGCTTCAAAACAGGCCACAAGTCGTAATTTTTCCCGTTTATATCACAATGATGTTACTGATATTATCATACCGAAGATTATTAATCATATTCACAAGTTTGTTACATGCCTGCAGTATTACCAAAACAGTGTTTTGTATGATAGCCTAGAAGCATTTATAAAGCGTGGGCTGTAGACTGTGGGAAATCTTGAAAATCCAAATGTTTACTTTTCTGTTAGTAACAGGCAGGGGTATATAGTGTAACGGTCCCAGAAATTAATCGGGGATCCACAGAAGAATTCAAACAAAATAATGACGCAACAGTCTACTTTTCTGTTGTTATCTAGGATGAAACTGAGGATTTTCACGTATAAACAAACATGAACTTTATGACCTTTGGAATTAAAGGTCATTAATATGCCGGTACTGTATAAAGATTTCCGGATAACTTCTTACAAAATTAACAATGTTAAGTGTTCGAAGGACACCGGTGTGCTTTACTGGAAGAATAAAATAATATATTGATTAATCAATTTAATCGCTAGAATGTCCTTAAGTTTTATCAACGACATTAAAAAAAACTTAGAAATATACTTTCGGTTCCAGCTGAAAAAGAATAATATTCTCATAAATATGTAGTTTCTTGGTTAATGTCTAAGGCCGTTAAATGCGACTGGATTTAAGAACCGCTCCAAACACCTCACTACAAAGGACTAAGAATGAAAACGTTTTTAATGCTTGTACTGTGTATTTTAAAGCTGAAGTAGGCGATAGATTAAAAATAGGCTGTCACTAAATTATACATCTGTCATTTTTGAAAGATCATTGTCCCAAACCTATTTTACTTAATGGTTACAAGGCATTGCGTTTCATTCTTCCGGGAAATACGGATAAATTAACAAACATTAAAAAAACAGCTGGGTGTTTTGTCTACTATTACCTATAATATATACAAGTATATACAAGTTATGATCATAGCCAGGTTTATGAATAAATGCCACTAATCCGTGTAAGTTTAAAGATTCATTCTAAATCCAACAAATATCTAATATCCATAGGCCTGTAAAAATGCCGGTGAAGAATAGGTTATTGCGCATGTAAATAGAATTTTAGAAAATGTAAATTACGTATGATCTGCCCCATGTTGTAAACCACTCCTACTCAGAAGAACAATTAGCGGTATCTAATATATTTTCAGGTTAAATGTTTCAAATATACGGCGCACACACCATTTTATCGACGTAAAAATAGCGTCTATTCTGCGAATTACGGTTGTTATGTATTTTTTTACGTTGTTCTGTTATAATTTACAGCATTTGTGTGTGTGTTTATTCATCAGATTAAATACAAAGACGATTGTCACTCTCTCCCGCGTCTTGTACTTCAGGTAGTGCATTGTGTGTCAGTGGTATCGCTGTGTTTTATTTATTTATTGTTCTTGAACAGTAATGCGTGTGAAACACACGAATGTCAAACGACAGAAGAAAAATGTGGTCACAGGGTGTTTTTTTAATAACCAAAAATCTTTTGGGCATTGGTTACAGCGATGTGTCGTTTTCTTTGCCTCTTGCCACTTACGGCAAATCTCTTGCTGGAGACGGAAAGGGCAGCCGAGGTACACTCGAATTAATTGTCCAAGTGCCGAATGGTTGTGAAAGGAGGAAGTTTCTCTACATTGGCGAGCCTTAAGGACGCGATTAGGCATCTAAAATACCCTGAAAGAAGCAGCTCGAATTGAGTTGGAGAGTATGAATAATAGTCCTTATTGGATTCATGGACAAAAGGTATGTGGTAGGCAGGCTGGGGATTGGTATGGTGAGAAAGGGCCCGGGCGCTGAGGGATTGACGTTCTAATATTCCGCATTGACGCGGAGGCGGGGAATGTATTTTAGCTGGCTGGCCGTGCAGGGGACGGATGAAAATGTGTTCACTTTTGTTCCTTCCTTTTTGTTCAAAGAGAAAGAGGTTCTGATTAGGAGGTAGCGCCCCAGCCGTGCTCTTGCAGGGGCCGGCGAACTGGGGGTTACAGCGGGAGGCGGGCATCTGAAAGCAAGGCCTTTATTGCTACATGTTTAACCATTTCTCCGTTGAAGAAAAAAAAATGCGAAAAGTGGAGGGGACTATATAGGACAGAAGGGCGAAAATGAATTAGGAAACGGACAATAAACGACTGCCGATTGAACGTGGCTGCCCAATTACTGCTAAATCAACAACCGTTTCAGGCGAATGAGAGTTAGGGGTGTTTTTGTTAAATTTTGCTAAGATAATTTTGCGCCAGCGTTTTATATTTTCTACTAAAAAACCTCACACAATTTCCCCACCGCCACGTACTATAAAACAGCCTTTTTGAAATTACGTATAGCGTTAACCGTTTAACGACTGGATACTATCAGTGAATGTCTTCATATCTCTATAAAACTCAGGCACGACCGCTTTTGGAACACATTTAAACAAAACATATATTTCGAATAATAAAAAAAATCGGAATATTAAAAACATTTTAACGCTTAGAAGTAATCGAAATAGATTCTGAGCCTAAACATATCCTATTTTTAAATATTAAACAAAAACGAGACTTAAGATTTAGTTAGGAAATAAAGCGAAGATCATGGGTTAAAACTCAGAAGGGGAGTCGGTATAAACTGTGGGAAACTGCAGAGCCGCATACCAGACCAGTCAGGGCGAGAGATGGGACGCAGAAAAGAGACAGGCAGAATTTAAACTGAGGCGAAGCAGGCCAATGGATATTAAACAGACAGTCCGCAGGCTTCGCGGAGCCCACGGAAGCTGCCGAGGTGAAGCTTTGGGGGAAACGGCCAGAGCCGGGATGCTAATTATCATGAGAGAAAATAAAACACAAAAGCACGTCACAAACACACGCGCGCGCAAGATACTCACACAGTATGTGTCAACAAAACATTTTAATAGCCTATATGTGCAAAACATTCTTAATAGACTATGACAGACCTGGAAAATCCGACTCTCAGCCGAAAGCCAAAGTAACAGGACAATGGCCTGTGCATTTTGTTAACTTATATAGGTTATATTTTGTGATATCTACCGATAAATATGTAAGCCTAATTAATTTATTGATATAGTTACATATATTTGCTAGATATGTATTATTAATACATTGTTACGTGTGAACATTATAATTAGGCTACTAATAGGTATACTTAGAACTTTCAAGCGTTATATTGTATATTTCTTTCGTACATACATATATTTAAGTGGTGTGTTTCCTCCTTCAGTCTGAAATGGGCCTTAGGTCCATCCATATATCTAGACCTATTAATGTAACATTCAATATGCTAATATTAATGGAAACGGTACATTTTCATTTAGGACAAAAGATGGAACATTTTAATCAGTTAATTAGAGTACCTACAAATACGCAGAGGTTAATTGCATTACCTACACATATCAGTGTGACAATATGTGTACCACGATATGAAATAACGCCGTCTTGTTAACAGATTTCAGAACAATCTGCCATTGTTACTTTTCGCGATTACTTACGTCTTCACAACTAGAGATTAATATTCATCGAATTTTGTTCGCGTTAATCCTTGGGAATCTTCCCATAAATTACAACCAGTGTGGCTGTTTTGGGACACGTACGAAACAATCCCAAATTCCTATGCGACTTATTCCTTTAATAATCCTTAGATTTGTATCCACAATTTTTAAAATCACAGCATTCTTGTCGCTCCCAGACCATCAGGCGCGCAACTTGGCCAATTCGGCAGAATCGAGTCGCCAAACAAACACCGATTGGATCTAAAGTTTTAACTACTTCATCGATCTTTGCGGCTCAAATATAACCTTAACTACTAATCTCTTGATAGGGTAAAGCCGACTTTAGGGACTATTGGGAATCCCTAATGCATTAGCGCTATTAATGGGGATTAATTTTAATGTAAACAGAGACACACAGAAAGAACAGGGCTTCAGCTGATACCGGTGATGTACTATACGTTCAAGCTGACCAAGCGACATACTTGGTGTCAGTTAAGTGGCCGAGGGTAGTATGTAAATAGAACTGGCGACAGGCCGGCGACGCCTGAAGAGGCACCTCAGCGTAAAAACGCTGGTCTTGAGTGCAAGGTAGCCCGATTGGGATCTGCGCTGGAGACAGTATTATTTCAGTTCGTGGCCCTTCGGAAGCACCGGGGCAGCTGAGGTTTCGCAGTGCATTCAGTGGAAACTCAGAGCAAGAGGAGACACATCCGGTAAGAAGGAAACCTTAATATACTAACGTTGCGGTGCAATTTCATTTAAGTATGATGCTACCATTCATCTGACATACCATTAAATATATAACTAAACTAGCATATTTTCTTTGGAAAGTTTTGTACTGAAATAGGCCCAAGTAATCACATTAGAAAACACAGATGTAGCCTAAAGGCCTGTATGATTTAAGCATACTGAGCGAATTAAGTCGCTCAGAAGTTTTTAATTGATGTTCGATTATGATTCAATATTTTAACCCCAATTTATATTCAAGTCGCACCACTACGAAGATCAACTAACAGTGTATATTCAAACAAATTAATAAATAGGCCTAGCTATGGCTACTTAAATTTACGAAGAATTAATGCAAGGACTGGAATAATTATTTTGAACTATAGGGTCACGTTATTGCATCAGTCAATATAGGCTATATGGTACGTAGGCTGTATCATCCCGCAACGCAGACAATTTAAAGTTGAGGATTCTCTGAGACAGCTCAAATCTACCGTCACTGCTCTCCGAGAAAATTATTACTATTACTATATATAAAAAAAACTACCGATTCAGTATTTTTTCTTTCCTTTTTTTAGAAGAAATATTTATACATCAGAACCATGACCGCATGAGCAGTGTGTTTTTTGTATCCATTTAGAGCGGAGGAGAATTATGTAAAGGACGCTGACCTTTGAAACATTATCGGCCATTATCAGCTTTAATATCTCGATGGCTCCCGGGGGGGGGGGGGTGGGGGGGGGGGGGGGGGGGCTGCTTCAACTATGTAAAAATGCAGGTTTTTGGGAGGAAAAAACACTTTTGACAGGACAGATCTGTTGATGCGGGCTTGGAGTGCGTTACTTCATTGTGTCACCGGTGGTTTATGTAATAAAGTGCATTTGTATCATCACGATTCAGCGATGTGGATGAGTAAGCGCCTTTTGCCTCGCATCCTCTTCTAAACGGCTGTTCTCCCTACTCGACGGCCAAGACAATGCGGTCTCCTTCTCGGCATGTCAGCCTTTCCATGACGCTGAGAAATTAAAAAGCCTCTTACCCGGACATGTTTAGACACTGTGTTCTGGGGCGTCCCGGCTTAGACAGGAGTACAAAAACACGGGAACAGAGGATATGATGGGACAAGATGAGGCCGCTTATAGAAATCTGGGTGTGGGTGTGTCAGCACGCGGCTGGTGTGCAGTGGGGTGCGGT
>JAODJU010000041.1:3706958-3718481 GCA_026776725.1 Gnathonemus echidnorhynchus
ATAGTTTAGTACTTTTTTACGGGTGTTGTACACTGGAATTACTCAAACTTCATTCGAGTATTTCATTGCAGGTATCTGGCCTATACGTCTATACGTTTTATGTCTCGTGAGAAAAGCTCAGATGCTGTTACGTCCCTGGTGCCGCTCAAATCACTCCTGAATAGTTTGTATCTCAGGATGGCTGCATTAAAGGCTGAAAATGAGACTTACGTCTCACATTGACTGTATGGGACGTTTAATAATACACGTCATTGTAAAATAATTCATATGAAAATTTGGATAAATAAGACTACTGCAGTGGCGCGCCTGACCTATATAATAGAATAAAATAGAATAGAATAGAATATATACATTTGTCTGTTTTCGTCTTTTGATATACGTGTTTTGTAAAATCGTTAGAATAATATTATCATTGTCTTTTTTGCTAGTGTATTATTTTTGCAAATTTTATGGTTTTCTTCTCACTGTTTAATTTATTTTCAATTTCATTTTTGCTATTTTTAAAATAAAAAATAGCATCTAAGCTTACGCTCACCGTTATATACAACTGGCAATCCTCCATTTTATACTAAAAAACAATATGATACACTTTAATTTCTGAGAAGCTGGCTCGCTTATGTCCTTTATTGAATTACAGCGGTTACAATTCCATGTTAATAAGTAGGTCAGAAATATAAAGTAAATTGATATAATTTATTAAAGTATTTTAATTAAATATTTGAACACACACATTCGAACAAATGTATGTGTTAAGTGTATTTAGTTTGAAAGTGATATATTTCCAGTATTTTCGTATTTGTACATTTTATATTTGGAACTGGCGAACAGAACTGCACGGGTCATATACGATAAAACACCGCGACATTGAAAATGAATCAAATTGGCGTGCAAGCCCAGCAAAGGCTAAAAAGATTACCGCGGTTTAAGCACACTGAAGATCGTAAAATCATTGACGCTAACTGGTACCATCGGGAACGTGCATGCGATTTATTACCATTACAAACGAAACGGTGTGAGCGTCACATGCAAAGCTGATGTCAATTTGTAAGCAGTTTATACTGATTATTTATATATTATTTATAGAGTTTATACTGTCAAAAATATATAGTCTATGTCTGATAAAACCTAGTGACAGATAAAGCTTAGAAGAATAAAGGATGCACGTGATTTTATAGGACAATCAAAAGGAGCACCAATTATCTCCGGAATTGGTTTTCAACGACTGCACAACTACTTTAAGTGATTCGCATTAAAAGATTTAACATAGCATTTTAGAGCAGACTTTTCTAATACCCAAAAGGTTTAGTTATATCGGTGTCTTGTTTGCAAACAATATCCGTATATACGTACTTTTCAGGCAAATAAACAAAAAATTTTTTTTTGCACATCATAACTCTAAAACATGTAGCCTATTTATGCAATTTGGTCCTATTGCCTTTTTAGTGGTTTTCATCGTGGGGGAACAGCGTTTGTGGATTTACAGTAAACGTCAGTATTTTAAGAACATGATTATGTCGGTTGAACCCCTACTTACTATTAATTGCTACAAAATCCTGAAAAAAAAAACGCGGAGAACCAGTGCCAGACCAATTCATTGTAGAGAAATGATTTCAAAGGAAAATACAACAGTTTTATCCTATTACAGAGACAGTTATTTCAGTGCAGTAATTCTAGATTTAGTAACTTGCTCAAAGATACCGTAAATGCATGTGTTACTTTTCAAGTAACAATGAGCTGCCGTATCCCTTACCATCCTACTATGTCATGCTACTCGTTAAAGGCAATCATAAACACACATATACACAGTACGAGTACAAACTGCTTTAAAACGAAACCAAATAGCTGTTTTACGGTATTTTATTTTATTTTTGCCTCCCCGGTGGCATGAAAGATCACGCGCCTTTACATCTTTATCTGCTAACAGCCCCGATTTCTCCTTACTTTCCCCGGATCAGGAGAGCCTGCCCCGGCCTGCCAGCCACACAAAACGGCAGTTATCTGAGGGTCATTGTCATGCTGCTGTAAGCGGCTCCCGTGCCGCTGCTGACGGATATCGTACTTCAGACATGGTAAATCCCTTTCCGAATCCATTTTAATGCAAACCCGTGTTATGGGTGTTTTCCTATAAAAATGACTTGTACTGACTCGGAGCACAAGAGTTGGCTCCTAACTATGTGGATAAAAGTAAACAAAGGTACTATGTAAACTTTTTGAAAATTTGAGTAAAAATACTAAAAAAAAAAAAAAGTAGAAAACTTTGGTCATGGACATGAAAAACTGGCCCTGGCCACATCGTTCCAAGTTTCATGTCACATGACGTTAGCTAGGTAGATGGTGCGGTGCTATTACTCCCCAGATTCACAGCGTTCACAAACCAGTCACATTTTCATTTAAACGGGGAGAGTCGGAGTGCTTAGCATTAACCAATAAATCGTACATGTAGCCGCAAGCAGTCATGTTGACATTTACAATATAAATAAAACGTAGTATTTATCACGGGCAATGGCGGCAAATTGCGCCGTATTGCCTCCTAAATGTTTCCGTCAGCTGATCACATCATAGCACCATGTTGAGGACGGCCCGTGGTCCCGGGGCTTCCGTGTCTGCAGCGTCAGAGGTGAGGCATTAAAGGCATTAGTTTGTTAGTGTTTTGGTAGGCTGGTTTCTGATGCATGCGACTGCAAGGTCCCAGAGAGAAAATACGGACAGCAGGCGAGTGACTGTTAATCCCTTTGTTTAGACACAGCGGAAGTTTCCGCTGACCCACAGCCTCTCCTGCTCCATCTTTGCTTCAGGACTACCATGGCCAACTCAGCTCATGGGAACGCTGGTCCGTCACGCAAGCCAAACTGTTGCAGGTGTGAGCAAACTCCTTAATCGGCACTGTCCCATGCAGTGTACAGCACAACGTCCAGCTGAATGGACAGGTAACATTGTGACTATTTGATAAACATAATGAAAACAGAGATCCTCCTTTGACTGATTAACGCATTTTTTTTTTCCACGCACAGAGGCGTTGAAGGAAACATTGACAGAATGGCAGAACCTTTGACCCGCACTTCCCTAAGCGCTACAGAGAAGCAAACGCAAGATTAGGAAGGATGACCTCAGCAATCAGGGCCCACCCAGGCTGTGCAGGGACCAGTGTTATGTAAGAAGGTGGAGACAAAGAAACGCAGTTACATAGGGTGGCCTCAGGGCTTCTATTTGGGGAATAAAACACACGTTAGGAGTCGGACAACATTTTATGCAGAGGCAAACAGCCATTTTCAATTCTGGGAAACTCACTCAGAAGAAAGCAAAAAGCACGGCTATGAAAAAAATAATTTAATCTTGATTTTTTTTTTAATTTTTATCCAGGGCAGGTGACACACCGTTCAAGTAATGAGCAATGGAGGGGGGGGCACGGAGCCTATTCTAGGCAGCACAAGGCTAGGGTACACCCTGGATGAGATGCCAAAATTAAATTGACCGTGTGGAACAGACGCATTGCAATCCTTGTATGTCCAGCCATACTTGGTTAGAAAGAGACTAAACAGTGTAAAGCAATACATGCAGTACAAAATAATACAAGACTAAAACTAGACAATGACATAAAGACGCGTAGGTGCCATGAATGCGGACACTGCCTAGTGTTTGCTGGTATAGAGACACTGCAGAGAGACGTCCAGTAGGTCTGGAGCTGGAATCAGAGGAGGCATTTTGTGGCACAGATGTTCTCAGGCTGACTAGGCCTGAAAGCCTGAGGCTGCTGTCGCTGTGCAGCTTCAACTGACGTGTTTACAGAAGCGCTGTTACTTTAAAGGAGAGCAGGGAGGCTAGAGGGGGCAGTCGGCATGGGCGTGTGGAGTGTGGGAAGAGTTTGCCTTTTGGCAGACCTTGGTGGATTTCCCCGCACGCTGCCAGCCTTCAATGGCCCACTAGCCAGTCTCATACCAGCTAAACTGCCACATTCCTCTTCGCGGCACGGTAAGTCCCCTGTCTACCAACAGGGCGTCTGGCACTCAAGATCTCACCTGTTTCGACGGCTGGAGACCGGAGGGGATGGAGTGTCCAAAAGCAGAATCCCGTTTCGGTAAAGTTACTGAGCCTGATGTCATTATGATGTCGTTATTCTCTGTCCATGGCTAACCTTCTCTTACCCATGGCCGCTATTCTAGGGGTCTTTCAGGGTTTCCACGAACATGTTTCCAGTTATTTTTTTATGTCATCCCACAGAGTAGAATTTAAGAAGCAAGGAGCAGCCCATTAGATCCCATCATTGCTGGGTCTGCATCAATACTTAGACTCCTTTTGTTTACAAAAGGGTCAACTTGGCACCCGTCCTCCAAGTGGGAAATGTGTCCACCTCTCATTTTTGGGTACAGGTGGGAACGCGACTGACTCTCCAGGAAGAACGTAAAAACGAAAGGGTGTCCAAACATGGCATGCGAAGGACATGGTAAACACCTCCATGCCATTTCCACACTGATTCCCAGCTGTGTTCAGGCCTCATTCAATATCTACTTCTCAGGCCTGGTTCCTGATAGGCCGGCTCTTCTGATGCCCCCTTTTTTGATCAGATAAAGCAGGGTTTCCCAAGCCGGAACTCAGGGATCCACAGACGGTCCACATTTTTGGTCCCTGGTACCACCTAGTTCCCTACCAGACAATCCCCAGGAGCTGGGAGGGAGCAAAAACGTGGAGCATGTGAGTGTCCTCCAAGATCCGGGATGGGAAACACTGAGATAAAGGTTCCATTCTTCACTTCACAAATGCCTTCGGAGAAAAAAAGAAAGGTTGTGGTTACGTCGCCAACAAAACAGAGATAAGGGCGTAGCGAGGGGGCTGAAAGGCGAAGACTGAAGGAAGCCCAACTGTGCCTCAAGGACAGCTCTGTTTGCAACAGCGTATCACTCTAAGCGAACACAGACTCATAATGTAACTGGGAACTGTTTGATCCAGCATTGACAGAATCACAATGCACAATTGCCAAATACAAAACAGGAATTTGTTTTGGTGCAGGTGGCGGAATGGCATGTACAATTTAAACATAGTGTCAAGACAAGAATACACAAAACAATAAACAGAATTAAAATAAACAGAGAAGAAATAAAGATGTCATCAATAAATAAACATGTAGATGTATAAATAAAGGTAAGACATCCAGATGTAGGGAACAAACTTTTAAAGTCAATAATTGTGTAAAATACAGTGGGTGATTGGCCTGTGGGTCTTTTTTTTTTTTTTTTAGATATTCTGTTCTGTGAGCATTTGGGGAAGACTGAAGATGAATGTGTTTTTGTGACTTTTACCTAGTAAAATACCCATCCATCCATTTTCCATACCATTTACACACCAATAAAATGCTGTAAATATTTTGCACCTCTGAGAGTTACTGTTTTTTTCCCCTCCACACATCCACTGTGTTTATACATATTCACGCAGTGTATAAAGTTGGTGAAGTCGGTCGAAACTTCTCACCTTCAAATTCCACTTACATTACAATATACATGCTGCAGTTGGGTATCATTTATCGCTGGGCCGCAGGATGTGGGGGATTTGGACGAGGGGATGGTTCATTTACAGAATTAGACTAAATATTTTCAAGGCACACATTTTTTTTATGACAACAAACTGATTTTAAGTATGGTACCGTTTATACTGTGGAAACTTAAATGTCAGTGCATCTGAGATTTGTTACAGTGGCAGTTAGCGAACAAGCTATGGCTTTGACGGTTTTCCTGTTATCTGTGCATAATCCTCAAGTCCGTGAAATTTTTGCACAAGATACGCCTGTCCACGGCCATCGAAAACCTTGGACACCCCTAATTTACAGAACAGTCTATATTTAATCTTCATGTTCCTAGTAAAGCAGCACAAAGATCAGCTTTTGAGGCCCCCCTGCTTCTGTGCCTTTTTGTGCTTGGGGGGCTTGTTCCATCTTTGACTGACACCCCAGCCATGAGTCCTTTGAGGCTCCAGTTCAAAGAGCAGGGGGACTAAGCGATTTGCCAACCCAAATAGCACCTGTGCTGCACAGCCAGACCTGTTGAGCCATGCCCCCCCCCCCCCCCACAAAAAAAATAACATCATACCTGAGGGTGAGTGACTTTTCAAGACCGTGGCAGCATCTGTGTATGACTTTACACATAGATGGGGGGGGGGGGGATTATGTTGTTTTTTCAGAAAGCCTTTAGTGAGGGCTATTCTATGGCACCCAGAACATTTTGGAAATTCACCTTCTGAACAAGAAGGGGGGGTGTAGGTGCTTGGCTAGAGCACACCTGTGTCCCCTACCCCAAATCCCACCTAAGGGACTTAACTCCTCGGTGTCCAGGCTGGGGGTACCGTTGGTACTGATTCTGTGGCATGTACTGATCACAAATTGACTGAAAACATAGCATTTTAGAGCAGACTTTTCTAATACCCAGCTGTAGTCCAAAACACATGCACGTGCACACACACACACACACACACACACACACACACAGGTCAGGAAATTGATAGTTATGCAAAATGACAGCCAGGTTCACACCTTAAAATGAGCCACACATATTTCCTTAATGCATCTCTCAGCATGGCTGGCATTAAAGCATAACATTTAAAATACACATGCAAATATTCATCATACTCAAGCTATACAATAAAATTAGTTTTTGGTTATATAATTTTACAGTCTGCCTTGTGCCCGTAGCCTCTGGGATGGGCTCCGGACCCCTGTGACCCTGAATAGGATAAGCAGTTTCAGAAAATGGATGGATGAATTTTACAGTCTGTAAATTTTACAGCTATTCTGTAAGTGGATGTGTTATATGTACATACCTATTGGCCTGTTCTTTGTATTTTGGTGATTTTTGGGTGTTAGCTGGCGGCCTGCATCTTATTTAGCTTCAGTTTTTATGTCTTATGTGGGTTTTTTCCTGCACCCCAAAGACACAAGCTGCGCTCCGTCTGAACTCGGAAGTCAGAGTTTCTGAGTTCCTGGTTGGAAATTTCAAGTGGAACGCCCCCTGAAGTCGGAAAGTCAGAGGAACCTCTGTAACCCGACCTTGGAATTCAACATGGCTGCACCATTTATCAACGGGAGTTAAAGCTGAAGTTTTATACTGTCTATTACCACTTATGTCTTATTTGTGTTTCATTAAATTGGTCATGCACACCGTACTGGCCAACCGCACTCTGTGGATGCTTTGCTACTGTGTTTGCCTGCAAAAATACCGGCTAATATGTTGTTATCAACTGATATTGCTAACAATGGCTAACAATTACCCAGACGAGAACTGGGGCCCGTCTCAGAAAGCAGGATTTCTTGCTTAGCCGGATAAGTACTGAGAATTGGATGACAGCATTTTTAAAAATGCCTTGAATTTGTGAAATGTGACAGTAGTAGTTGTAGTAGATCCTTTCTGCCACGTGGATGGAGGACATTAACATGGGTGGTGACATAAACAGTTCAGATGTGCGCTGACTCAGTGTTTTTTTCTCTATTTAACCAACAGGAAATGTTTGTGGAATATTTCATGTACAATCAGTCCCTTAAAAGATCTCCAGGGCCGTGGACCATCAAGCTTCAGTTGATGTCTATGACTTTAACGGTGACACTACAGCCTGAAGTCAAAACAAAACGGAAACGCAGCCCCCGCCCCCCCCCGCCATATTGCTCTGAGGCTTTATGTGGCAGAGTCGGCTGTCTGGGAGGTCTTTACAGGTCACCTTTTGGCAGTACGCACTCATCACCCTACCCTCAGCAATGGAGACCATTAGCAGTGTCAGAGCACTATAAACAGTACGATTTATGCAGGGTCGGCTACATCTTTTTGTGGCGATTCAGCTCGATTTTCCAGTTTCAGATAAACAGTGTGCGGCGGGACAGATTCACAGGGAACTTTCCAGAAGCTTTCTTATGACAAATGACGCTGTCCCGCGGTGGAGTTTGGCGTTACTAATGGCGCTGCAGCCTGCGGAAGTTCACACACTCACATGCTTGCATGGGTGGGTGCGTATGAATGAGTGTCAGACTAATGTTAAAAGATTCTTTTTGTAGCTAGACAAGTATCCTAGTTCCCATAATATCAGAGGTTTCCAGCATCCAGTTGCTGTATTGGTTCATTGACCTGGTTCCTCCCATGGGGGGGGGGGTAATAGCACCTGAGAACAGATACCCCCTCCCCTCATAAGATCACCTGTCACATTCATAATGTATTTAAATACATTTCTGTAGCTAAACAGCAGCTGTGGTTTCCATGGCGATGTTCCAGGCACCTCAGCCAATCAGCCGCTCTGAGGTGCTGGTTGTTCCAGTCTCCTTTCCTCGGTATTTACCAGAAACCACCAATCAGCTCTGGCGTCTAAGTCCTGGCCAGCAGTCAAGTATTTTTTTCATGTGGGACCTCTAAACATTCTGAACATCTGCAACATTACAAAAACTCATAGTAGCCATTTGTGGCTCCCCTCCACAGTGTCCTCCCACTGGGGACAGCCAGTCATTCTGGTTTAATTCAGACGAGAGCTGAGGATCCAGCCTCAGAGGGTACCTTTCGGGAAGGATCAGGGACGGGTCAAGAGTGGGTCAGGGAGAGGTGAGGTTAGGATCTACAGAAGTTCAGGAGAAGGTCAAGCTGGGAATCTCCCACCAAGCGTCAACCAACAAGGGTAGAGCTGGCAGCAACTACTGGCCGCCCATTTTACACAGCTGTAACCCCCCCAGGATGATACTAAGCAGATGCAGTGAAGTGGAAATGCTGCCACGGAAGTTCAGGATTTGTGTCATCTCAGAATGAAGGAGGAGCCCCAGATAATCTCCTGTAAGCTGAGTCCCACCTGATGCCTTCATGTCACTAAGGTCCAGGAGCTCAGATGAAAAGCTCCAGTTTCTATTGGGACGAGGGAATCCTGTCATTTCTTCAGGAAAGAGGCAATATACATAAGTGTAAGGACATTAAAATAAGTGAAGTAAATTAAAATTGTAAAGTGTAAAGTGTTTCACTGTGAAAGCCTTCTAGACACACCCACATCACTGTGATGGCCTTTCCAACACCCTCCATATCACTGTGAAGGCCTCCTCAATACCCTCCACATCACCCTGAAGACCTCTCAATATGGTCCCATATCACTGTGAAGGCCTTCTCAATACCCTCCACATCACTGCAAAGGCCTTTCAATACTTTACACATCACTATGAAGGCCTTCTAAATACACTCTGACATTACTGTGAAGGCCTTCTCAATTTCCACCATACCACTGTGAAAGTGGTCTTAACACCCTCCCATATCACTGTGATGGTCTTGTAGACATTCTGCAGATCACTGTCAGAATGATCTAGACACACACCATGTCACTGTGAATGTGATCCTGTGAAGGCCTCCCACCTGTGCCTTTCATTGTATACAGGCTGACACTGTGCTCCTGATGTGCTCCATGAAGGCAGGCTCACATGGCGGGAATCTGGGGCACTTCTGACAGCTCCCGAACTCCTCAACCCAGCCGTTGCACACAAAAGGGTAAAAAGAGGCAATTCGACCAAAACTGGGGATCATCTCTCTACCAAGTTCACTGCATCTTTGTTTAAGGGACATTCCTTAGAGTCGAGGTTGCCCTGCCAGAAAGGCCAGCCTGGAACACATGAAGCTGGAAAATAATCCAGCAAAATCCAGCTGTTTGCTGATGGACCACGAGCAAACGGCACATCAACGGCGTCTGTCCGACCGGGCTGGAGCAGTGTCAAATGCTATGGGCTGCAGCTGCTTTAATGGCTACTGATCTAGCCCCTCTGCCTGAAAGGCTGCTCATCCAAGTGCCAGGAAGCTCTAATTTTAACATCACCTTGCACTGTTTAGTTTTAAAAAGCTCTTATAAACATGTAAACCATTCAGTAGCTTATTTAAGCCTCTTTTGCTAATCTTCTAATCGACCGCATTGAGCCAAACAGGAGAGGATCTGGCTGTATTGTCAGAGCAGGATTCCAGCTGGCTGCAGTGTCTGAGATTTACCCCCAGAAGGCCCCCCCCACACACACACACCCACAGAGATAAGCGTGACCGGGCGGCGGAGTGGCATAGCGCCTGCTCTCTCACTGACTATTTATACAAGGATGGCTCTGGAAGACTCCAAGCCCAGGGCATGCAAACGTGCACACATACACGCAGACACACACTCTCACACACACAGGCACACAGACAGACAGACAGACAGACACACACACGCACGCACTCTCACACACATAGGCACTCACACACACACACATACAACTCTAATCCCAACATGACAACCGTAACCCCTGCCCAGCCCTAACCCTAACCATAAGTAACCAAACAAAATATGAGACTTTTGGCATTTTGCATTTTTTGATTCACAGATCTTTGTGGGGACCTGAAAAATGGTCCCCACAACTTCAAAATAACAGGTTTTTATTACATTGTGAGGGACATTTGGTCCCCACAATGTAATATAAACCTAATCCACCCACCCACACACACGGGACCTCGCAGGCCAGAGCTACACCTAGCGCTGTGCGTCTGAGGTTTATATACACAAGGTGCCACAATGTCTCTGCCGGCAGGGGCTTACTGGCACAACCCTCACCTACCCCTCCCCCCCCCCCCAAACACAAACGCAAGACATCCGATCCAGTGTCGGGTCTCCCGTGAAAGTGTGCTTCCAATTCTGAGCATAAACAAACCCAGTGAACGGAATTAACGACAGACCATTAAAGTGCCTGGAGAAGCCGCCACGAGAGGACAGGGGCAGTGGCCGCTAAGGCAGGTCGCAAACACCTCGTAAGCATTTACGGGGTTCAGCTCGCCTCCTCTTTTTACGTGAGGCCACACGCAATCCGTGTAGCTTTTATTGCTGCAGAATTAATCAAATCAGCAGCGTGGACTCCATCTGAGCCCTGGGGATTTCACTCTCAGTCCAAGTTCAGCCTCTCCTACCAGGGAACGAGCGACATCATCTCACAACCCACCTACGTCAGACGTATAAACAAAGGAACATGGGCTGGGTGGCGTGAAGGGTCATGGGGACGCGACCCCATTGATTCTTATCCAGCCCCCCCATCCACTAGGAAGGGTTTATTTAAAAACATGTTATATTCCTGGAGGCATGTGTGTTTGTGTGCAGGGTGAGGAGACCCTAAAAGGAAACTTCTGGACTGCTGGTGGTGGGGGGGGGGGGGGCGTCAGACCCTGGAGAGGGGCAGTGGGGGAAGGTTTGAGTCATCAAGCAGGAAGCAAAAGCAACAGCGAGGTGATGAAGGTGAATTTGAGGAGACATTTCAGATAAATGTATTGGCTGGGGCTCCTCGACCCCCCTCCCATGACTAACAGACAATCATCCCACGGGATTATGGGTATTGCTTTCTGCTCAGTGACACCATTCCTAACAACCAAAATTAGTTCATACTATAACGTCACTTTATTTTTGTAATTTACGTACAGTGGTACCTCAGAACTCAAACTTAATCCGTTCAGAACTCCAGACCGAATCCTAAAAAGTTCGAGTTCTGATCGAATTTTCCCCATAAGAAATAATGGAAAACCAATT
>JAODJU010000041.1:3724589-3738681 GCA_026776725.1 Gnathonemus echidnorhynchus
ACATGTGGCCAGTGATTAATCATTTTAGTGGCCGTGCGTGGAAGGAAATTAGGCTTGACGAAAACCTCCATGTGAAGGGCTTGTTTTCCAGGAAGAATGTTTGTTAAACAACATGTTGCCTCTTAGGATGCAAATCTTACAAAACAGAAAGAAGATTTCAATCCATTCCTATTTTTAAGCCGCGTACCTCTGTCAGGGTCCTGCAGGGGCTTGGAGTCTGTCCTAAGCAGCACCGGGTGTTAGGCAGGTGGTACACCCTTTACAGGATGCCAGGGTGCGGCCAGGCAATGTTATTGTTTTCAGGGAAATCTCAACAGCAACTTAAGATTCACTTTCAGATTAAGACAACTAGAAATTTCTACATAATTCACATTAAATATGTTATCTTGTACACCTATGACCTTCCCTTCCAAAATGTAAACCGGTGACCGTTCAGGTTGAAGCGCATGTCCCAGCCCACAGTGCCACCTGCTGCCTCGTAAAAAATAGTTAATGAGCTAATTATTTTATTTTTTTTAAAGCTAGTCTTAGCCTGAAAAATCAAACTGCAACGTTATGGCGAAATTCCTCTACTGCTAGTCTTGTTTTTTTGCTACATAAGCAAGGGATCTGTTTATTAAACATACCCCTTGAAATGAAACACTTGCGGTAAATAATTACAGTTCAGTGATTGTAGAGGGCAGATTATGCGGCTCACTTGTAAGTGGGTCATGTTAAGTAAATTATATCTTATTTAAATATTTAATATCTTTTAACTCTGGTAATTTGCTAAGTGGAGCATATGCGATTAGACTGCCCGCCTCCAAATTTTAGAACCTGCATTTATAGTAAACACTGTTCACCCTTTGACTGTATCATTATCGTGGATGTATAAAAGGGAGGCTCGGAAGTCAAAGACCATTACCGAAACTAATTCGCAGTTCGGACGGGCTGTAGGAATGAAGGTTGCAAGTCACGTGACCACAACGCATAGCAAGCAAACGTTTCTCGACCAGAAACCACTTACAAAAAGCAAAACAATTTAAGCGAGTGACAAATGCACATCCCTCACACTAGTCTCATTAAAAATCTACCTGGAAGAAAACCACGAATTAATGATAACAGAAACGGGGCACCTGAGAGATTAAAATGATTAATTTTGAAAAAGATTCGGTCGTTCAGGCTGGTCAAAACCTCGCATCATAGTGACACCTGGTGGGTAAATGGCGATCAATCAAGCCAATAATAGATATTAAAACGGAGTGTAAATGTAGTAGAAAATGTAATATATACAATAAATCATTTGGGCTAAAAATATATTTTGAACAAGTACGTACTTTACCTCAGCAAGGAAACGATGACGCCATGCAACAGACCTGCGTCATTTTGTAGCTCTTTGTATGACATAAAGTGAAATTGATTAGTTGTCATTGTTGACACACAACAAGAAAACATGCCCTCTGCATTCAACCCACATGTGACATCAGGACACAGCAGGGGGAGCAGTGCTTGGGGGTGGTACTTTGGTCAGGTACCTCAGTGGCACTTCACTGACCAGGGATTTGAACCAGCCAACTTACAATTACAAGGGCGCTGCCCTAACCATCAGGCCACCACTGCTGGGATGGCCACCATGAGCACAGTTTATTCTGCAAAACAAAAGCACTTAAAAAAAAAAATTAAAAAATCAAGCTCAGTGTTCAGCCAGAGGCTCAAACAGGAGTTACCAGGGTACTATAGATTAGGCAGACTCAGGGGCAAAAACAGGAACCAGCTGGGTAACACAGAACACAGTAATGTCAGCAGTTGGAATGGACTGTGGCAAGATTTCGCAAAGAACTAAAGTCTAGACAGGCTTTATATAACTTTGGGTAGCTGTCTAATTGGCTGGACATGGAAGGGATGGCGATGTTTGAGGTGGAAACAGGATTCCTTATATACTCTACAAATAGCACATTAATAAATGTATAAAGAGAGGCGACTATATGGCAGGCTTACACAAAATAAAGGTGCACTTTGGTCAGTTTGGCAAAGAGATAATACGTTGATGTTGCCAACAAGATTGGAGACTGATTTTATAAACCGTGTTCGTTA
Organism: Gnathonemus echidnorhynchus; assembly: GCA_026776725.1. NCBI lineage: Eukaryota > Metazoa > Chordata > Actinopteri > Osteoglossiformes > Mormyridae > Gnathonemus > Gnathonemus echidnorhynchus. The sequence goes on from JAODJU010000041.1 coordinate 3,726,663, forward strand.
AGTTAATGGATATGGAATTTGGTTGACTCACGCTAGTGGATGGGATCGTCATGGAGTGCATCTCTGTTGGTAAGCGCTCTGCATTTGCATGGGTTGGAATCTCATAGGCAGCACATTAAGGGGTCCGTACTCACTGGTACGCAGTCCTGGTGCCACATTGTCTTTCCAGAGTGCCTGGCGTGTTTGCGTAGCACCACCTGGTATAGTCTCACATGCAGTGCATAAGAAGGTGAAGTACTGGCATCTGTTTTCCCCCATTTCAAGCACTGCTCATGACTGGAAGACTAATCATGTCACCAATGGGAACCAAATGTACAGCTGGAGTGTGTGACGGTCAGGTATCGTTAGTGGCTATATCACTGTGGCCGGTAGGTGTCAGAATTTCTGACTTTTGACTTAGCAAATTAGCAAAACACTGCGAGAGAGGTTAATATATAGGCGATCTGGCTGTAACTCTATTATACCCATTTTGATGTTGTCCCCCACAAGAGGCTCCTACTTAAACTCAGAGCGACAGAGCCGCTTAAACTCCAGAGCCGCCTGTCCCATGCATCATAGGGCACAAGGTTGGGGTACAGCTCGGATGGGATGGTATCTGAGCATCTTTTCATGTAACGTTTTGATCAGTAATTGCGTATTCCTGGGAAGGAATGCACGCGATACAGCCTGTAAGATTTCACCATTTGAACCTAAACCTTACAATACATTGTCCATTTTACTTACGTTGAATTTGATATCTAGTTGCTTATTACTAGAGTCGTAGGTTTTATTTAGATGTAGTTTAAGGAACCGTATGCTGTATGACTCAGCTCCGCGTCCTTTTATCGGCGTGAACAGCACACCAACGACAATTTGTGTCGGTTAGACAGTAGCAGAGCCCTGCCGCGTTATAACACATGCGGCCGGCGTCCGAGCCCAGATGAATGGGGCGGTCTCACGCCGCCGGCGTTTTGCGACAGTGCTGCGGTTTCCTTAGTGACGTGGCGCCGTATTTTGTCACAGGCAGGTCGCTGACTACGGCGTCAGCGGCGCTGAAACGGAGCGGCGTGCGGTAGCGATAGCGGCGACATGAGTGACTGCGTATCGTGTTTCTCCGGACCAAACCGGGCAGCAGCGTGGAGCCTTCGCCAGCCTGTCTAAGGTACAGGTAATACCCGACTAACAGTGTGTGTGCGGCGTTTACCTACCTTGACTGGCTAACCGGCTAATAGCTAGCTTTATATATGTGGGCAAACTAGGTACTTCATTTTCTGTGGGGGCTTTCCCATATAAATACACATTTAGGTGATCAGACAGTTCAGGTTTAATTTAAAGTTAGAAAACTGTCTGGTGATGTGGGGAATAATAATAGTTGATCAGTTTATTAGTACATTTAAGGTCAACTAACGGTTTTGTGGCGAAAGCGGAAGCCACTTTCAGTCGAAGTTTTGCGGTTCTATCGAAGCTCACCATCCTAATAGGAGCAGTTGTTATTGAGTTAGTCATCTTTCTACCTGTTGTCGTTATTGCCTAGTGGACATTGAGGTAAATATGTATCTCTGTCTGACTAATTTTGTTTTACCTCTTGCGCGGCGCTCGGAAGACCGCAGGGTCCAGGTGTCACGTGACCATGAGAAGGTGACAGCTGCTGCTGGACCCATGGCCAGGTAGCCCATAAACGAAACCCTGACTGCTGCTCCGGGCTCGTTGTGTCGGTGATTTTGCCAAAATTAATGCGTTTTTGAAACGTGGTTCACACTGATTGTGGAGACTAAAATGCAATAGCTGAATAAACTGTTGGTGTATGGCTCTGTGCGTGTCACACCACGTTGTCAGTTTCTTACGCCGACTGGCAGTGTCAGAGCGTGATGTTTGGGTTGGTTTTGGGCTGAGCCCTGCCATGGGGATTGGGACTAACAGTGTCCCCGCTGCCTCTCCAGGTTGAGTCTATCCTGCCGTCTTCCGGCCTCCTGGCATTTCAGCCTGTCACTCCTGTCTCTGGGATGCCTGCCTCGACAGCGCCTCTTCTGGCCAGTGCTTGTCACATGCCTGCTGCTGCTTCTCCTGGGCCTGTACCAGACGGAGCACTGGAAGCCTGCTCAACGGACAGGACATGTGAATAAGTGAGCGGAGTGGGAAAACATCAGTTATCTACATGTGATAACGGTGCAGATAGGTGCATGTAAACAGCACAGGCTGCTGTGATTGAATGACCATTGGCCCCGATTCCTGGAGAGTTGCTCTGGTTGTGTTTCATAGATGGCCTTTGTTCAGGTTTAACCATCTCTATCCGGCAGGTATTTGTCCTTCCTGGAGCACATGGAGGCGACTGATGTAACAAACCGCGCGCTGAACTACGGCATCGTGGTCGACTGCGGAAGCAGCGGCTCACGTGTCTTTGTCTACTACTGGCCCCCCCACAACGGCAACCCCCACTCGCTGCTGGACATACGGCAGATGCGGGACCACGACCGCACCCCCGTGGTCAAGAAGATAAAGCCAGGTGTGGGGGGCTAATTCATCTAGGGGGAGTTGGGTGGTAGAGAATGGGAGCAGTGATTTCCGCGTTCTAGAGATGGACAAAATGATGCTTCATGAACCATTTGCTGTATTTTTTGAGCCCACTAGTTGGCGCACGCTGTTCAAAAAAGGCTACCATGCATGCCCCAAAACAACCCAAGAGCACCATCTAATGGGGTTAAAAAATACAACAAACATTTCATGAAGCGTCATTTTACCCATCACCACTGTGTTCTATTTGGACTCTGAAGTTGGAACTTCCGAGTTCCTAGTTGGAAATTTCAAATGGAAACACCCCCTGATGTTCCAACTCAGAAAATCGGAGGAACCTCTTCAACCCCAACCTCAGAATTCAAGGTGGCAGCACCCAACCTCAAGAGAAGTTTCAGCTGTAGTTATATGATGTTCATTGCATCTTATTTGTGGCTCATTAAATCGATCATAAACTGGGTAAATGGAACACGGCATAAGTTGTGGTCTCGGGGGGACGGCGCCTTATCTGTCATTTTGAAACGTGGAACATGGCCACCTGTTATTAAAACACATGTTATGGAAGGTACATTCCCAGGCTTTTCGGGCTTATCAGTAATTACTCAGGTTTTCCATGATGTTAGGAAAAAAAAATCTTACTTAACAAGGAATTGTTTTCTGCTGATGTTGCCCCACCTCCCATATTTTATAAATTGTTTGCACACCCAGGCTTTGTATGCAATTTTTTAAAAACTATTTTTTTTGTAATATTTCAGTAATAATAGAGCTTTTATGAAGAAATCCATGCCTTATCCAGGTATTTCTGTTCTATTTTGCTATATTCATGGTGTATATAATGCTGACTGATCCATGAGTCAGGAAACAAAACCAAGCATGATCATTTTAGCTCAAGAAAATATAGGTTCTTACTACAGAAAGTGTGACAAAATATAAAATTGTTTGGGTTTGGTGGAGTGTGGCGCTTGCCTTAACCTAGAGGGTCCTCAGTCTTGTCGGTGGAGTTAGGGCCTGCATTACACTTTCTGTTTGTGAGACCTGTCAGCATTGGTGGAGATCTGTATCAGGTGACCCCCACCCCACCCCACCCCACCCCACCCCACATTGGCTGGCCAGCCTCATGTGACTTTCTGCTATCTTTCAGGCATATCCACCCTGGCGCTCATGCCTGACAAGGCCAGCGACTACCTGCAGCCCCTGCTCAGCTTCGCAGCAGCTCGCATCCCTAGGGAGAAGCACCGGGAGACCCCCCTGTACATCCTATGCACGGCTGGCATGAGGCTGCTGCCCGAGAGGTGGGCCACCCGTCCGTCTGACATCCTGGGGCCCACGCCAGCTCCCTCGCCGCGCCGCCCACGGTGCAGCAGATGGCAAGGCGAATATGCAGGTTTCCGAGCTTGTGTGTGTCAGCCAGAAGCCCGGCAGCAGAGAAGCCTATTCATATTCTGCTGTTTACGGTTGTTTCTTTGTTTGCGTGCTCACATTCTGCGCTGCAGATGTGGAGCCAAGACTGTAGTACATTGGACCTCTACATATCTGATGGGTGGACTGCGACTGTTGTCGTTCCAGCCAGCAGGTGGCGATATTGGAAGACCTGGCGAGAGACGTGCCCGCAGAGTTCGACTTCCTGTTCTCCAGCTCCCAGGCGGAAGTGATCTCTGGGAAACAGGAAGGTAAGAGAGGGCAACTGGTTTGCCGTGCTCTTGGGTGCCCCCTGTCCTCAGGCTGCAGCACTCACAGTATCCACATCGTCTGCGCATTATCGTGTTGTCAAAGGCATGCTCTACTTTTTCTCACTGCAGGTGTTTATGCATGGATTGGCATTAATTTTGTGCTTGGCCGCTTCGACCACGCTGACGAAGGTGAGTGTGAGCTTAAGGAGTGGCCCCGTTTGCCCGAATTAGAGCGCCATCTGCACGCTGTATTGGCTTCGCATGTCACTTGTGGACTGGTGAGAAGCGCGGTGTTGAAAAGCCGCAGGTTTGTAACGCAACAGTGCCTGACTGTTATCCTTCTATGATCTTAACCTGACTGTATAACTGTGTGATCTAAGAAAAGACTTTCAGTAATGCTGACTACTTGTTATTGGTATAATGTTACATTTCCTGATCCTCTTTATATTGTGTGAGGTTAATTTTTAGGCTTAAATATTTGCTGGCTGATATGCATCTGAGGTTGTGAACAGTGTCCGCTCCCCGGTAAAAGTCATGTGACACATTGGGCAGAAATGATTGTTTTTGTGGGAAACAGAAGATAAGCAGATCTGCATGAAGGGAAACCACATTCTGGTGGTGGTTGTCACAACACGACCCAACATGATTGTTGCAGGGGAGGATGCTGTTGTCGAGGTTACTACTGGAATGCAGAATCAGGAGCCAATCAGCCGAAGGCGTACGGTTGGCATCATCGACATGGGCGGAGCCTCGCTGCAAATAGCTTATGAAGTGCCCACTGCCATCACCTTCAGCTCACCCGAGCAGGTAATGGCTGGCCCTGCCTTTAAGCCGTTTTCTCCATTGTAAACTCCTGAGATGCAGGCTTTAGATGTGGAAGTTAATGATAGAGTCTCTGTGTGGGATTAAATGATGTCCTCACCTCTCCACCTGCCCTGCCAGGAGGAGACAGCCAAGAACTTGCTGGCAGAGTTCAACCTGGGCTGTGACAAGGACCATACTCAGCACGTGTACCGTGTCTACGTCACCACCTTCCTGGGCTACGGGGGCAATATGGCACGGCAGCGTTATGAGGATGACCTAGTCAACAGCACGCTGGCCAGGAACAGGTGTGTGTGTGTGTGCGCGTGCACGCAATGCACTGCTCATTTTTAGATCATTCATTACTTCTTTAATTAATTAGTATAATGTGACCAGTATAGGTCTCACTTGGAGAGTCTATTTCAATATATGACATGATTAGACTTCCTGGGGATCAAATTGATGTTTACGAATTCGACTTAGACACACTTGGGACCCATGCTGACCAAGTTGCTTTTCAGTCAGTGGTCGGCAGTTAAGGAGTCGTGGTTGTGACCTGTACACCTGGCCGACGACTTCTGTCATCCAGTAAATGCTCAGCGTAACAGGCATCAATGTCACCGTCTGCCATGGTGTCAGCTGGACCTCTTTCTGAATGCGGCTACGCCCCCCAGGCTCACGAACCATCAGACGGGCGCAGGTGAATCCACGCCCTACCTGGACCCCTGCCTGCCGGCCGGTCTCTCCGACACGGTGCAGCGGAACGGGGAAACAGTCTTCCTGCGGGGCCTGGGCGACTGGCAGCGGTGCCAGGAGACGGTGAGGCCGCTGCTCGGGCAGCCAAACGGCACGGCCTCCCTGCGCGGCGCCTACCAGGCCCCCGTCGACCACCACAACAGCGAGTTCTACGGCTTCTCCGAATTCTACTACTGCACCGAGGACGTGCTGCGCATCAGCGGACAGTACGACAGCGGCCGCTTCTCCAGAGCAGCAGCGGTAACTGTCTGGCTTACCTGGCCATGTCTGTTAAGATGGCCGGATCCGTCTCACTCTCTGCGGGCTTCCCGCTGTCTCGACTTCACTCTGCCTCTCATCACAGGATTATTGCGCCACCAAGTGGTCGACGTTGAAGCAGCGGCTGGACAGCAAGCTTTTCTCCATACAAGCAGACCTTTCCAGACTAAAGTACGGCCTAGTTCTTTCCAGTATTTTTTTACTCTTTATAATATTACCCAGTTTGTTATTAATTACATTCCTTCCGGACACCACTAATGAACAACAGCAGTAGGGGTGTATGCTAAGTAACTGGAATTTTCTGTTAATCCCGACAAGGACACACATTATGCCCTTGATATAATGAACATCGGCTGACTCGTGTGGGTTAATGTGCAGTGAAAAAGGTGTAAAGGCCTTTCTATGCAGTGATGGTGTGTAGCTTAGACACTCTGTGTAAATGAGCTTTCGAACTTCTGACAAGGTACCAGTGCTTCAAGTCGGCCTGGATGTTCGAGGTTCTGCACACGGGGTTCCAGTTTCCACGTAACTACGCCGGCCTGAAGACGGCTCAGCTGGTCTATGACAAGGAAGTGCAGTGGACACTAGGGGCCATGCTGTTCAAAACACGATTCTTGCCGCTCAGGTATGCCATCATCAACAAACCCCCCCCCCCCCCCCGACACACACACACACACCTACCTACCTATCTTTAGTATTTATACCCTTCTGAAATTTAAGGCTAACAGTTTTGGCCTTGCAAACGTGTAGCTCATCTGTTATCCATTTATAGATCTGCAGTGTAGGTTTCTGTTCGCTAATGTGATCCCGTTTTAGTGTCTATCTTTAGGGTGTGATAGCAGCCCTTCCTGGATTTTTAGCTGCAGCCTTCAGATGATGAATCCTATATGCTCTCTGCCTCCAGCCTTGTCCCTTAGTGACTTTGCCACCCGATAGTCTGTGAGCCTTAGATCTATATACTTTGCTGATCCCGATCTAGAGCGTTTTATAGTTGCGCAATTTCGGACCGGTAATGATACAGCTTCCTGCTAATTGGTTGGACTTCCCTGAATTTAGTGCCTCTGTGTGTATGTGTGCATTACCAGGGACCTCCAGCAGGAGTCGCTGCGGCCATCTCACACCAGCTGGCCACGTGTCGCCTTTGTCTACAACCACTACCTGTTCTTCGCCTGCATGCTGACGGTGCTGCTGGCCATCCTGCTGTACATCCTGCGACTGCGGCGCATTCACCAGCGGGAGCAGCGGCAGGTGGAGGCCCTGGACCTGCTGTGGGTGGAGGGGGGCGAAGCCCTGGTGGGGGTCTAAGGGACACGGCAAAGCAGCGGACGCCCACGGTGGGGCGGGGGAGGTGGATGCATATAATCACCAGATTGGAGAGACGTAAAGGATGGAGGGTGATCAAGGACAGTCCTCAGCAGGAGCGGAGTTTAGGAGGGAGATTTCATTTCTACTCCTCCGGCCTCAAGGGGGCACCGTCCACCCAGCACAAGCGTCTGGCTGGGTTGTCAACATGACCACATTTAGTTTTGTCGGGCAGCTCAGGGTCGCCTCGTCCGGGGCCATGGTTGCCGAGGGGTTCGAGGCCAGCGTGCCGGGAGAGAAGCTGAGTGTGGAAGGCTGCCGCCTCCTGGAAGAAAAGGGCCCCCAGCTCTGAGCGGCAATCTGGCCGCTGCCAGGAAGCCATAAAATGTTTGTTTAAACAAGGTCCCGGTTCACCGGAGAGCCGCCCCCCCGCAGGACTTTCATGGGGCCCCTGTCCCTGCAACGAAAGGGGCGTGTCCTAATACTGCCACAATGAGAAATGGCAGCACGGCAAATGAACTTTTTTCTTTTTTTACGGGGTAGTGTTACGCCGTGTTGCATCAGATGGAGGACAGTGCGGATTTCAGTGCTCGGTTTCCAGCGGTGGGGAGGTGGGGGAGGGGCATTAGCACAGATATGAAGCCAGGTGATTCTAAACTTGGGTGACAGTGTCGCTAATTGCCAGCCAGCGGAGACCGATGCGAAGGGCCCGGATTCGCGTCCGTCAGTCTGATTTACGTGGTGACCAAGACCGTCGTCATGGAGACCACCGCTGCCAGGGAAGAAGCTGTGGGTTGGTGTGGGGTGGGTGCTCGCTGCAAATAGAGCGTGGTGACAAATTGAACTCCCTCCTGTCGTTCTCTTTTATGCTGGAAACGTGCCCCCAGCGAGCGCTCCGCACCCCACCCCCCCCGTACCGCTGTAAATATTTTCCTCGTTTTGTGCCAAACCATGTTGACTTTTTCCCTCATATTCTGAGGCACTTGTACGTCTTGCACGGTACGTCTGGCATTACCGAAGCTCACCTGATCCTCAGCTGATTTTTCCCGCTACTGCCTGAACTACCAAAGAACACCTGTGTACTCAAAAATGTGAAAGGTGCCTTTTGGTGGTTTGGTGATCCCCCGCCCCCCATTTTCCAGGTGTGAATTGGTTTGGTTACAAAGGCCAAAGGTCTTGAGTGTGATTTGATCAGTTAATCAATGATGGGACCTAGGCACCTAACCATCTTAACCGGGCATTGTGCAATGTAAATACAGGGCAAAGGAATGCTTTTCGGGTGGGGCTCTGGGATGACTGTTTGGGCCACAAACTGCAGTCTTATTAAATTATTTTTTTAACTGAGCCAGAAGTGTTCATGTTGCTTGCTGCTGTGACAGATGTGAGCTAATGCCTGAAGTGGGCATGTCTGTATCTCTATCTCCCCCTACTCACCCCGCAAGAAGACATTTTATTACTTGAAACTAATTACACTAGAGCACGGCCAAGCATGTAACTGAATGCCGAACAGAGCCAAAGGGTCAGCCCGGCACCTTTGAAGGGTTAACCTGCAGCCTTCGCCATTGTCTCTGCTAAATGCGAGACTCGTTACTTTACCCAGTAACAGCAGGATTAGTTTAATACCCCAAATACCTCCCAGGGATCAAACTGGGCCTTCATTCTTAGGATTTAACTGGATTTTCTACCAGTATAAGGCCTGCTGAAACAGTGTAGGACATGGCACAATTCAATGATCAAAAGCAAAGCATTTAAAAAAATACTTTAATACAACAGCTGCTTATAAATAGTAAAATATACATTATACAGGTATACAGTACGCTCACAGAAAAACAAATTAGGCTTCTATTTGTACGGCACTTTTTTTTTTGTTTTCGTGTTTTATGATTGCTACAAAGAAAAGGTGGGTAACATAAGTCTTACTGACTGCCTGTCAGACCAAAGCTTGAGCAAAGGGTACCTATGTTTGGATTATAGGAGACACAAAGTACAAAGACGCTGCGAAAGGAGACGGCGGTGGACCGTTAAACTTTCTGGAATGACAGGTCTCGGTCTATCGGCGCTGCCAGACCCTCATTTAACCGCTCCGTTCTCCGTTGCGCAAGTTTTACTCCGCCGACGCACGGAGCTGGAATGGAATTAAGCCCGAATGAAATCGAAGCTGTTCAGCTGAGAGAAGAGTGAAAGAAAGGGAGGGGATAGAGATTCCAGGAGCAGAGAAAGAAGCCCCAGAACACCGCATAACACTGGAAGAAGCACATTGTCTGTGGATAGGCACTCAGCATGGATTCTCTTTTCGTTATTTTTGCTAGCTAGTGTTGATACACGCGCATCGCTCCGGGTGTGTCGTCTCGGAACCCAGTATGCAGGTCCGCAGCTCTGGATGCACGTCAGATTCGTAGTGTGCGCGTGACGTTCACGGCGGGATAAACACTGGTGCATACCATAGCGAACGATGGCCCGTGTTTCACGTAGATATAAGGCGGAAGGCAGACTATATTACCGGTAGCTGTGCATAAAGCCAGGGGTCCACGGTACACAGGACAATGGGAGTACGAGTAGTGTTAACCACGTCCGTCTGCATCTGCGGGACGCCAGAATGTGACGAAGGTCACTCTCCATCACTGGATGGACGGACTCAAGTTCCTGCGATTTATGCATATTCAGATTTAGGCTCTGGAGGAACGCAGCAACTCATGTGCACAGCCTGAAAAGCAGTCCTGGTTTGTTTATATCCAGTCTGTGTCGGGCTGTTTATGCTCCCCATCACATGACCCAAATCCTCAGTCTGGCATTAGGAACAGTTTACATCATGAACACGGCTCTTATCTTGGCCCAAGAAACTGCACGCACAACCTTCAAGATTCACGCAGGATGACGTGAAGTACAATTGACCTTAAACGTGTAGCCCTGACGCAAGTGTGCAAACCAACATCACCCATGGTTGGCGCAAATGAAGAATCATATGTTGGGTTGTGCATTACCCCGGTCCTTTTGCAAGAAGATTCCGACCTGCATCCCTTATGCCAGAAATCAGAGCTGGGTCCCGTGAGATGGGCAGCGCAGAGATAGCGTTATGCGACAGCGGCTCTCAGACTGGGCTAGCTTTGAGCGAACATACATGCTCAACTGATAATTGCCCTTGACCTCCATCGGACAGATAGGGAGGCGAATAAGAACAGCATTTAGGTTTTTTTTTGACATGCACATCATCCTGAAGAGGGTGGTTCTCTCTCTTCTGTCACCTAGACGTTGTCTTTGGTTTGACAATATCTGCCATGAGTAGTCTTGACTCCACACTGAAGACACGCTTGGTCGGTCTTATTGCTTTAAAGTCTACTTGTTTTTGTTTGACGCTTATTTGCTCTCTCCCAGGGTTGGGCACATCGTAAATGTGAACGAAATATCCATAGGGGAGCGGGCTGCATGCACCCTCCGACAGCCCGGCCACACCCCTCCTCCCAGAGTACGGTCGCGGTACGAAACGGCCACCAACACGGGCACCACTTAACTGGCCCTGCCCGTCATGGCTTTTAACTCCAGGCACTTACAGAAGGCATTGTTATGAAAGCGCCAGGGCTCGGAGCGGAATCGGAACTGGACCCACTGTGTCCAGACAACAGGAGCGGCGCAGCAGAATTGATGCCAGGGTGCTGGGACTCGCCACGTACGCAGAGGCTCAGGCCCGGCCCCCTCCCCAAAAGTGACACCCCCGTGTGCTCTTCTCAGAACTAGTTAGTCTTTTTTTCCTTTTTCCAAGGTCAGCTTGTCTACCTGTTGACATTTACTAACACATATCCTCAACTAAAGCTATCCTCACTCAACACAGAAACGTTGCCCTTGGTTACCAGCAGACATCACGACAGAAGGATTCACGGTTACAGGCCGCCGCATATGACCAAGACCAAGCTGCTTTGCTGCGAACGAGTCAGAGACGGTGCCCTGAGACTCGCTGATTCGGTGAATAGTCCTGACGCCCTGCCAGCTGTACAATCAAGTGTTTTTCACCTCCCTGGTCCAAACATCCGGCTGTCTTCATACAGCACACATTGAACTTATTCACATTTACAAAAAAAAAAAGACAACTCTCCAGTACTTGCAATCATAAATTCACATTAGATTGCGGAAGGCTTTACGAAAAAAGGCATCGAGACGTATCCCTTTTGTACAAACCGGGTAAAGGTTGGAAATGAAAAGCTTGTAGCGGTAATCAGTTATTTCAGGATGTGTACACTTGACATAGTTCCTAAACGTGTTTACGTTTTTCAAAGTGCTTATTTATGCCCTCTGTTGTAAAGCACCAGATTCACAATTTTTTCGGTCGCAAGTACTCTGCCATGTACAGCCAACCCCCCCCAAAGGACCCCCCCCACCCCGGCACCCAGCTTCCCTTCCACAGCCAACAACTACAATGAGCAGTATGAAGTCTATTTTTAGGCACAATGGGATAAAAATATACCCAGGATAAAGGAGGGTGTGGGGGGAGGGGGGGTAACCTAGTGCTCTCTCACACACACACACACGCAGTTTCATTATAGTGTGTGCTCTCTTTCACGTTTGCACACACACACACACACACACCACATGCACACACAGAACTGTAGCAGCTAGCTTGCGGTGAGCAGCTTGTGGAAAACGTTATATTACCGCTACTGAATCTTAGGGAAATCAAAAGCATAACTACATTCTGTTGGTCACAAACACACACACAGGAAAGTGGGAATGGAAGGGGGGGTGGGGATGGC
>JAODJU010000041.1:3738781-3755599 GCA_026776725.1 Gnathonemus echidnorhynchus
GATGGCTGGGGGGGGAGGGGGGGCGGGAGTCAGACAGACTGAGTCCCTGTCTGGGGTCTCTTGTCCACCTGCCCTCCGGCGCTGCACTCCAGAATCCTCTCCACAAACTCTCTGGTGCGACCGGCCACCAGGGGACCTGTGTGGATAGACACAGTGAGAGAACGCCGACTTTGGGACAGCGGCCGAGCACCTATGGCACGTTCCCAACGCGAACGTAAACATTTATGCATTAGGCTTCAGATAACCGACCGAGACGACCACTGATATGCACACAGCTGAAGGTATCTAAGGGGGCCTCGCTCACCAGCAGACTCCTTCAGAATGTCCTCCAGCTTCTTTGTCATGCCCACGTCGCCGCACTCGTCGCTGCTCTCCACCCTCTGCCGGATCACCTCCTTGATCCTCAACAGCGCCCCCAACAGGTTGTCTACCCACAAAAAAAAAACAGGTAGGTGGTGGATTAATGGGGTCCTCTTCACACTACAGGGACCTTTATACTGCACCCATGATATTAACTCCACCATCACCGCTAACGTCAGGTGAGTGCTGTTACTATAGATGCCGCCTGAGGACAGAGATTTGGGCATTTCCCCGTCGGCTGAACGGATTAGTCCTCCAGATGAACTAGAATCACAACAGGCCTCGGGGACAAGCGGCACATCAAAGCTTTCACTGTATTAAATTTCTTATCCCTCAACCTGAAACGCCCCCTTCCCCCAGGACACACTGAAAGCCACAGCTGACGGAGGTGCGGATCCACTCACTGTACTCCTGGTTCAGTCCCCACAGCTTGATCTTGTTGGCCTCGTGCTGGGCTTTCTTCTTTAGGCGACAAGCCCTGCAAGGAGCCCAGAAAGAAACGATGGAGATCCACATTCACCCCACGTCCCCACTGTCCTCAGATGAACTTCTACCCAATTATACAGGGCTCTGGGGAATCTCTGTGTGTCTGGTCTTCATCCCAGCTCTCAACATGGTACTGCACTCTACGCAAACCGTTTTCCAGAGATAGTTTCAACTGTCCTTTTCCACAAGAGGTCAGGGGATAAATTTTATAGCACTCTCACCCCCACGTTACCAGTCCCTTCTGGAAAGCATCACTCTATAAAGCAACGACTATAAATTTATTCTATTACTTAACTGGAGCGACTGTTTGGAGGACATCTTGAGTTTTAGATGTGAACCAGCTGCTGTCTAACAGATACCTCCAAGACCACTAGAGGCCAGTCCCAGACTGGTCACCCCGTCTGTCTCCCTGCATTTTGGTTTCTTCTCTTCTTTACGTCACAGCTCCTACCTGGAGGCTAGCTTGTTCTTCTCCTTGCGGGAGCGTGCCCGAGCCACCACGGGCAGATCATTGACGGGTCCCATGCCGTCAATGGCCACATTCAGCTTCTGTAGCTGCTCGCCTATGCTGCACAGCTTCTGCGGGTTGGGGGTCAGGTCGCTGGCGTCCGTCTTGCGGGCCTTGCGGCGCCCTTTCTTGCCTAAAGTGGCGGGTGGGGATTTAGCCAGTTAATCTTTAAACTCTGCCATATAATTCATCAACCTGCAACTCACAGTCTACAAATATGGCTTCTAAGCGGTGAATTCCCCACCCAAAATCTCTGGGTTTCGATTGCAGTCACATGACTGAAGGCACATTTTTAAAAAAAGAACTGTATCCAGTGAACAGGATCTCTTTTCTCTTTTTTTTCCCATGTATAGCAGCCTGATTTGTGTGCCCTGCAGATGTGTGAATACAGACTTTTCAGATCCGCAGCCATAGGCATGGATACCCTTAACGCAGGGTGCTGCTAGACATTTTGGGCTCCAGGACAGCATCTCATATGGGCCTCCAACCCAGATCAATCCAATTATGCTGTCAGTCAGGGGCCCTTGGAATCATCCAAACTGCCCCCACCCCCCTTATGGCTCCCCAGCCTTAACGTGTTAATGACATTTCTGTGCCTCTCTATAAATAAATGTGTCAGGAAAACATCTCACTCAAGGCTGTGCAGAGTGTGAGTTCTGGTTCTTTGGGTAAAATCTGGAAACAAAACTTCGGAACGGCAAATATTTAGACACCTTTTTACATTCCCTTCATTCATATTTCAGGATGAAATTGAAGAATTATATTGTTTGCGCTCCCATCCTTGGTTAAAGTTCTGCTCTGAGAATCAATTTGCATTTTTGGCCACATAAACACAACTCTAGCGTTACATATTTGACCGAAAACAAGAACAAAATGCCGGCGCCAGGCAGCATTCAGCACCAAACATTCCACCATGCGTGCAAAGGTCGTCCGAGGAAGCCTAACCATTGCCGGACGTCCCGTCTCTCCGGTAGAGGGTGCTGGGCAGGGTACTGGAGCTCCAGGACAGCGGCCACCTCACCCCGACCCTCTTGCTCCCCAAGTCGCGCCCGTGGCTGTACTCCCAGAAGCACCTGCGCTTGGCCGGCCTCTCGCCCGCGTGGCCGTCTGCAAACGTCAGAGCGCGGCCCGCGTGCGTCACGGCTCACTTTTTCCACAGTAACAGTCAGCGCACGTTTATCAGTGCACACGTGTGAACATCCGGCCCGGAGTTTCCATTACCCACATGCTGCTCTAATTGCTTTTAACGGGGAGGAAAACGGAGCTGGTGCTTCCACGTCCTGCGTTACGAATTAAGACTGCGTGGAATATTCAAGAAGAATTCAGGAAAAGCCGAGCCGGCCAAGTATAAATTAGGAAAGAAAAAATCCCAGAGAACCGAGACTAAACTTATACACATGTATTTATATATTCACACACACACATATATATATATATATATATATATATATATATATATATAATTATATATAGGTACCGTCAGACCGCGGTGGGAAGACGACGACGCGGCTCTCACCACATTCCGTTCCAGAGGAGCTCTGGTCGCCAGGCTCTGCTGTTCTTTCCTCTTCCTCCTCTTCCTCATCCTCAGTGTCTGCCGTCTCACTGTCGGAGCCCTGGCTGGATCCGGAGCCCCGATCAGCCTGCAGGGAGTAGTTGTGCTCCTCACTGCGCAGCTCCAGGGCACTGGGAGACAGTGAGGCCGTGGCCTCTGGCTGCTGAAACACTTCCACTGGAGTGGCTTCAGTAACCGCCTGGCCCTGGGCATCTTCCTCCTCCCCATCTTCTTCTTCCTCCACTGCCTCTGCAGCTGCACCCTCTAGTGTCAAAGTGCTCTCCTGCCTGTCAGATGCGGACGACTTGGCGAGGCTGGGCTCTGGGGTTGAATCAGGCTCATCCCGGACCCGAGTGCCCAACCCGGACCCCGCCTGCTTCTCCGTGGATTCCTCCCTACTGCCCCACTTGCCGATCAGCATCACCTCCGAGCTCGCCAGCTCCCCCTCCAGGCTGCCTTTGGTGTAGCGCGTGATATCATCCAGCGCAGAAATGTCCCAGCGTTCGTGGTGCAGGTCCTCACCAAAGCCGTCGTCCACCAGGTCGCTCAGCAGCTCAAAGGGTCGTTTGCGGGCTGCTGCCGGGGAGCCCAGCATCAGGACCACATTCTGCGAGGCAATGAGTCGTTACCATAGACAATTCAACAAAAACAATCCTACAATTATAAAAAGCTGTAACCCTTTCTTACATTATCTAATTAACGAAGGTCTATCCTTTACACTTTTAGATTCCGCAGATGTCCTTGACCACCACACAACTGGTCAGGGTCATGTAAAGCGATCTTTAACTTGATCCAAGTTTTACTCACCTCTATCTTTTACACTTTAACTTATGGGTTATTCACGCACAGATCAGCAGGTTGGCTCCGCTCTCACCTGGTCGCAGTCGGTTCTGCCCCCCAGCGGAGACCCCGCTAAGGGGTACGGCGTGAGGAGGCACCGGTGGTTCCCATATGCCTCGCCAAATATCGGTTCCATCCCGTTCATGCCCGGCTGCAGACACAGGAAGGCAGAAACGGCTTTAATCCCCTCCTGCCGGAATCATTCCTCAAATAGCTACCGCTCTCGAAATAACTGCTTACTGTTCAAACTAGTCAATCACAGTTGGGCAGAAAGATGGGGAAACAATGTTTCCTGTCAGTGTTTGGTTATACCTGGTTATAAACACAATGCAGTTCATGCCTACTGTGGTAAATAAGAATGTAGACAGGCAGGAAGGGGCAGAGGAACCAACCTGAGGCATGCCCAACGCTTTGCTGGATGGAGGTTGTCACACCTTCAGCGGTCACGGGACGCCTCTTCCAAGCGAGACCACCAGCAGACCATTCGCACGTTGTGAAGCCGTCAATTCAGGGTTCACACCACCTGTCACATGACAAGCCGCTAATTGCCGCTGCTTGATTACAACTCGTAACTACATATGACTATGTTTGGCTGTATCCTCGTTGTATTTCCACTACGCCATGCAGAATGAGGGGTTGCAGGTGTGGCTACTTCAATAAACACCCTGGCATCAGAAGAGCAGGGTGAAAGATGCTGAACCCATAAGCCAAAACGTTAGCAAGCAGTGCACCTTTGTCTGAAACCCCATAATTACATAAAAGGCTGACATATTGGGCCCACAGCTGTAAGTGGAACCAGGAGAGACATTCATTTTCAGAGGGGGTATTTCCACAAGGGCAGAAAAATTTGGCACCTTGCTGGAAGATCACCGGGGTTCGCTTCTAGAGCGATTTGTTAACAACACCGAACGGTAATTCAGCCAGCACCCCATTCACGGGGCCCCTATGATTAAATACACACGGTGAGAATCTCATCTTGACTAACAGCCAGGGATTTACAAATGCATTTACCTCCATTAGCAAAAACACACAGACACATACACAAACGCCACTCGATTTCACGTGTGTGGCCTTCCTTTTATCAGCACGCGTGGAAAAAAAAGGTTACAGATACTCAATATCTGCTTTAATTTGGCAAAATGCGCAAAAACAGCAGCACAGTGAATTCAGGCTGGCCGCGGATCCTCGGCTCGCAATTTCAGTACCGTGAGGTCTAGGTGGACCGTTCAGCTGACATCCCCAGAGAGCTGCGGGGGAGGCTGCAAATTCAATTTCGGGATTCAAGAGGCAGTTTTGCTAAATAGCAAAAGAAAAAAAAAAACTGGAGTTAAGAGAAAGCGCCTTTCCGAGCAACAAAACGACATTCCTGGTTATAGCCGGCAATGTGATCCACGTCGGATTAAAGTCGGGAGGGAAAAAACACGAATGGCACAGAATTTTCTTTATTGTCCACGACACCCGGGATAGAACCGATGGACCTGGAGCCGGACATGGCAGAGTTGTCAAATATAAAACAAGCCGTGCTGTCGGCTGAAGTCGGTGCTCAGGGACGGCGTTTCTTTTTTGGTAAAAAAAACCCACCTAGACAGCGTCCGCTCCCCGGTACTGTCTAAATCGCGACAACAACAAAAAAGACATTTAATGCTCCTTTTGTTCTCTCTTTCCGAAGCACAAGAAAGAAATATGGTATATATTGTTGTCCCCAACATCTCCCCCCGATGTCCTGCCACAAAGTATTTCTCAAGGAAAACGTGAGATTTAAGGCAGAGTCGAATTATGGGGTTGATTTTTTTGCTGGCCGGTGCACCCTTACCTCATGGCAGCTTACCCATTCTGCTAGCCATCGAAGGCGGCCGATCATTCGCGAGGGGAGCTGCCCGAAAGGTGCGCAGATGTGTCCCACCTGACACTCGGACCCAAGCCTCTGAGCCCACTACTCCATCTACCGCACGACAGGCTGTCAAAGTTTCTGTTTATCCACTGTAAAAAAGAAAAAACCGCCGGGATACGATCGCGGATTTTTACCTTGTCTTCCAACTTGCGATATGTTTCATAATCGTCCGCAGAATTATAAACAAGTCGGGGAACCTCCGGTGCCCTCATCAATGATCCAGTCTGTCCCTATTACACTTCAAAGCAACACACCGGCAACAAATTATGCCGCGGACGTTACGTTACAAAATAAAATTTCGGCTGCAGCTGGAAGCACCGTCGGATGTCAATAATTTATTGTCCATTCTTTCCCAAAGCCAGAATAACGGGTGGCGGTGAGGGCAAGTTAAATTAAAGAAAACGCAGACGACCTTCGGCCTTATTTCCAATGTGGTTGGCAAAATAAAAAAGGAGACGACAGGCTAAGAAGGAAGTTACCCCTTTTCTTTCCCCCTTCTCGTCCTTTTCCACCTGTATGTGCGATCCGGCCAGATCTGGCAGTGACAGTTTTTACGCCGAAAGTTAAACAAACGAGTCGGAGAAATCGCACGCTTTCGGCTGAGCCGCCTTCCCCAAATTGCGATCGGTCCCCGACACTGTCTGCTACACACTCGCAAGAGCGATCAAAACTAATATTCGGCCGAAAAACAAGAAAAGAAAAAGCACATGACGGCTGGCAACTTCTGTAAATTAAATAAGTAAGCTTAGCTACCTTATTCGGTGTCGTCGTGCTCCCCTTGAAAGAATTCTTCGGGCAAGTAAAGGGATACACAAATAGAAAATGTCTGCCTTGGCATCCAAATATGAATAATTGGGCAAAACCGAATACAATAAGGGTACGTTAGAGATTACCAACACACAGCAAACAAATTATTTATCCCATATAAAGGAAGTTAGTTTTAAACAGCTGGTATTGAGCTGGTCCATAATTTATAAAAGGGAAATTAAAAATAAATATTAATTAAGTAAATATCGGAACGCATGGCGTATCAGGGGATAAACCTGTCTGCAACGATAATACTTAAAATACAACGTGCACCATGCTTTCAGAGGGATACCATTTTGTGTTTTCTACTTATAATCATCCTTAAGAAATGCACAGGAAAGTAGCTAACCCCCTTACGACAGACATGGTGTCGCCCGCATGACTCAGAATTAAAAGAAAAATTCTTTCTTGTTCGGCGAAATGGTAATATATTCAGTTACGGTGAGTTTACATGTTACTTTTTTTGTTGAAAGCTATTATTATTATTTTTTTACCGATTCAGAAACCAATGTATCACGCCGGGGAAAAGTCCGTATGTAAAATGGAAACTGTGTCAGCTGTAAACAGCACTGTGTTAGTGAAAAAGGGCAAATGAGTTCACGGCACTTGAAAACGGATATGGCTGAGAACGAGAAAATCCAACGTCAGTGGAAGGGTTCACGTGACCCGTCCCCCCACCCCGCCGGGGTCACCGTGGAGGATCTGGGGGCTTTTTTCGCCCGGTCCTGGGAGCATCTGGCGAAGCGTGTCCCCCGCCCGCAGCCAGATGGGGTCACTTACGAAACAAGCCGCGGCCGGCGACGTCGCGCTGAAATCGGCACCAAACGTGTTACCTAAGAAAACCTCACAAAAGGCTGGCGGCAAGTGCGTTTTTCTTATTCTCCCTATTATTATTATTATTATTATTATTATTATTATTATTATTATGTATAAGAATAATGATAGTTATAATAATTTTAGAAACGCCCCCTCACACATTGCCGTCACCACCCCCTCGATGATGCCCAAAGCACATGGAAACAAATGTGTGAGGATGTGTAAATGACATCAAACGGAACCACACGAATCTACGCCGACCATCTCAGCCACGTGAGTTAGGCTACTACTGCTGCAACACCGTAGCCTCGATTCAAGTTTTTACTTAATAATTTGATAATATCCTTATTTTATGTTTTGTATATTACAAATAATATTTCTGTTTATAAGTGCATAATTCATATTTATATGTGAATAAACAGAAATGTCCAACATGTTGTTTCATATATTTTTTGCGTTAATCCTAAACGTATTAATTATAACATATGTTTAAATTATTAGATTTGCCAAGATTAATTAATTACAGATTCAGATCTCATGTGTTCCTTTTCCCACTTCACATACATCAAACTGATGACTCAAATACTGAGGGGCATTTGGGAAGCTGTGTAGACCAGTGTTTCTCAGCCCAGTACTCAGGGACCCTCCAACCATCCACATTTTTGCTCCCTCCCAGCTAGTCCACATTTTTGCTCCCTCCCAGCTAGTCCACATTTTTGCTCCCTCCCAGCTAGTCCACATTTTTGTTCTACTGGGAGCAGGGAAGGAGCAAAAAAAAATGGACTATCTGGGGGTCCCCGAGGACTGGATTGAGAAACACTAGCACAGACCATTTCTTTTCTCTTGCTATGTGCACACAATGTATCATTGTTCATACAAACACACAGAACACACCAGTGACCCTCCAATAGCAGCTGGCCAATGATCCTGGCCATTGACTGTTCCTCAATAAAACAACTCCTTACAAAATCGTAAAGACTTCTAGTGTTGGGCGTAGAACGTTAAATATAGGAGCTAAAAACAATCATTCTTTTTAAGGCGAGGAGGAATGTCAGGTGGAGGACACACACCATACATCCGGCTGACACCAAATCTGATATAACACCTCTTACATAATGACCTAGATAGGCCTGGATGCATTCCATACTCATAAGTTCAGCTGCAGTTGTCTTTGCAACAAAGCTAGTTTATGCTCACTAGATCCTGCACATAAAAGAGCCAGTTCCAGAATGATATGCAGTATAGATACGCCGACAGATAGACAGACACACAGCCATTATCCTTCATAAGGACAGCAGATGCCTGGGCGTCTTCATTTTCATGTTAGAAACATCCAAAGTTTACATTTGCATAAAATGTTTTAACTTGAAAGGTTAAAACATCGCTGGGACTCAAAAGCACACACAGTCTCCGCGGCCCTGTCCACACTCACACACAGAACTGTAACGATAGCCGCCTCGGGGGAAAAGGCTATTCTCCTGCCCTTTTTTTATTTCCTACCGAAGACTGGCAAATTGTAAAGTCCAGGCACACTTTGATCTGGGTTTTCAGTTACCTTTCAGGCCCCTGCTAAAACGGAGATGGACCCACCTTGCCGTCATCCATTTGTGGCCCATCGCTGCCGTCCATGCAGGCTTGGACGCTCTGCGAATCTAGGGAGGTTGTTATTAACACAGATGGCGTTTAATTTTAATGTTCCATTTCACCAGCTTTTTTCTTTCTTTCTTTTTTTTTTTTTGCTCTTAGGTCACTTGCATACCACTCAATCACACAGGGTCCCTCGCTCTTGTTTACAAATACTGGGCTTATCTTTCAATGACATAACCTCCCACTCTCACACACGGCAGAAAAGCAGAGAGAGAAAGTGGCACACATTCCGCTAACTGGGTCCCAGCGCGTTACGAGGCGAAGCCACTTGCCAGGAGGCGCATTTGGATACGAGGTGTTAGAATGACAGAGCCGTGCGCTAAGCTAACAGGCCTTTGATAACGCGAGCTTAATGCTCACTTTCAGCAATGCGGGGCGATTACGTGATTACACAGGCTCGCTAACAAATAAAGGAATATATAGAAATGAATTCAGGCCTAAAAAGATTATCCCTGACTTTTAATGTTAAATGTCAAACAAAATGTGCAATTTGTAACAGAACTAATATAGTTTGACATTGGATGTGAAGTTGCAGAGGGTGAAAGTCTTCACAACCCGCTGCCGTGCCTCAGCGTCTGGTGTGATGATGCCACACTTCCTGTAGTGCGAAACGCGCTGTTCTGCAGCGCAAAAGGCACAGCGAAGGGAAGGCGAGGCGAGGCGAGGCGAGACACACAAAATGACATCTGAGCCTGGATCTTTCTATGCGTCCCGACCTTTATTCAATAGTTTCAGGAGGACAGGGAAATGACGGAAACATCTACTTATCGAGCATGCACGTTGCCCCTAAAGTCACCGCCCGTGCTCCGTTATACATGTGCCAAAATTTCGGCACGTCAGGGGAAGGTACACGGTGAACACAGCCGGCACTGTAAGCCTTAAGATGGGACAAAGGTGACACAGGTGCCTTAGACTGTGAACAGTAAAGGTTCAAGTCTTGGGAGAGGAACTGCTGATGTACCTTTGGTGAAATAGCCTGAACCCTGAAAGTACATGCAGTTCTGGACAAAGGCATTAAATAAAAAACCTAAAGAAATAACAATCACTGATCATTTTAGCCCATAATCACTGATGACATCACTGTGTTTACAGTTCAATGAAGCAACTAGCCAGTCTCTCTGTCTCTCTCTCTCTCACACACACACAAACACACACACACACAGGTCAGTTTAAAAACTATATACTATATGCCTCTAGCCTTAGTAATAGCATGCAAACAAAGATGGAAAGGGTCTCTGGTGGTTAGCCTCTCCAGCAACACTGTAGTCAAACACGCTAAACACTGTTTACAACGACGTGTTGGGATGACAGTAAGGACTGCGCAGCTTTAAGTGACTGTTGCGTTCACCATGGAGACGGGTTTTGGTTAAGTACCCTTCAGGGAAATGGGAGATAAGCGTCTTGCAGTGGAGACACAGAGATGGCTTTGTGAAGTAGGCCTTATTGTCCTCTTATAGATTCTATGACCGGCACCGAATCCTCTTGACTGCGCACATGACTGACACAAACAGATCACAGTATAGCTGTCACGTCCACAACATTGCTATCCAATATACATTAGAGAACACACATAAATAAATAAATAAATAAACCAAATCACCAAAAAAAAAAAAAAACTTCTACAGAGTCAACCCACACACTGCACACACAAAGGAAAAGCACGTGACTCGACCGTGTATGAATGGGATTAGACGACTCACATAAACAACTTCAGCACTTTCAGTTCTGAGATAATATTTACAGTCCTCCATGGGCAACCCTTTCCATTCCAGCTATAGGTTAATATTCCAGTAATGTTGTCATATGAAAATTGCAGTGATTAACAAGAACATGGCGACAGTGTCTGCCTATAAATGATGCATTAGAGAGCGTTTACTCAAGCTGTCTAAGTCGACACCTCTATGTTTCAGTGCAGGGAAATGCCACTATTTTCAATATCATGAAAAAGACAGGGTCACTGCCTTCGTGGCGCATTGTAAACAGGAAGTGTTGTGCCTCATTTATTCTTACTGGGCGTTTTTTGATAAGGGACTGTGGGAAGGAGACTGGAGTTCAGACATCGTCCTGGGAAGAGCAATGGAAAGGGATGGCCTCAGGCTGGAATTAGACTACAAGAAAATGGAGAGAGAAGGAGGGGAGGGTTAATTACCATGTTTGTTATGTGTATTGATGCAGATAAAAGTGCTTAACTTGTGACAGTAACTGTTCAAAGAAAAGTTAAGATTCTTAAGACGTGCAAGAACCTTCAGTGAACGTTCCCGTTCAGTGTAACTAATCACTGGAACCTGTGGGCACTCCGTTTGCTTTGAATACATACAGTATGTAGAACATGGCTTTTGGGGCAGGGCTGCTGTATGCCAGTGGTATTATCACTGCGAGAGTCTGTATAAACATGCAGTGGGAAAGCAAAGTTAGCTGAGCTATGGATTTACCATGATGAGACTTTCATTCCCAGTAATACCGCAGATACCAGATGGTTTCATTCTTCAGCTGAGGTCCAAACAGGGGGTTTGTCTGGGCCAGAATTGCTATTAACCAGCTGTAAAAGTAAGAGAAACATTTTGCTCCATAATGTTAAACTCAGCTGGATTCACTGAAGCAGAAATAATCTTGCCATTTACCCTATAGATTGCACTGAAAATGGAAAACCACACACATAGTTTATATATAACAGCTTATAAATATGTAAGGGAACAAAAGCGCGTGGGTTTTATCTGCGCTATACTTTAACACATTCTCATTTTGTCACCCAAGGGCTTCCCAGGACGGGCTCTGCGGGTGTCCCCCGGCTCTCTAAACCACACATCGGCTTATTTTACTGACAGAGACCCGCTTCCCCATATGAGCAGGTAACCGGGCACCGACGTACCAGTATGTGACAGTAGGAAATACTCACAACAAGTAGCAACAGACGGCTGTCAATATCAACATCGTGATGACAACCCTGTAAAAAGAGATGAGGGCGGGGATGCGGGACAGAGTTTAGCTAAAAACATATAAAGCGATATTTTTATGCAGCGTATGGTGCATTTAGCCAGCATGGGGCCGAGCAGCTCCGGATGCTGGGAGGCATTTTGAGAGCTGAACTGGGCCTTCGGGACACCGCGTTCCGTTATTAATATCCTGTTAGATAGACAGTATGCACACTCTTCCGGTTCGACCTTATCCACCGATGCAATTTTGATATTTTCCAAACAGACGGTCATATTAAAATATAAATGAAATGATTGAGTTACATCGGGGTTGCATAAGGAGCAGATGCTTACCCTCGGTTAGGTCCCTTGGGCACGAAAAAGGGAGCGACGATACCCACTAGACCCCACAACGTCGTGAAACAGACCATCGGCAACGCCAGGGAGTGATAAACCATGGCTGCGGCCAGGAGAGAACCGGCAAAGCGGGCGGACAGTAACAGCGTACGGTAACGGGAGTAAACCGAGGAAATGTCCGTCCTGTTCCCACAGAAACCCGGCTACCGTTACGTCACCACCCACGAACCAAACCGGCGACTCTATTGGATGAAGGCTCTGAGATTCGTTGAAGCAATTGGCCGATAGTCGCCGTCAATCAGGGCGCTTGGGACGGAGAAGTTCCGCGATTGGTTTGGATAGAAAACGATCCTGCGTTGCGCTCCATAAAACGGAGGAAATGAAGTCACGTACCGACTTCTGTTAGGTAGAGGGGTTAATTTTGATGCATAGTGGTACAGCACTGATGTGCATTTAATCTCACTGCGGCCATTAACTTAACGTCTTAATAGGTAGAAATAGTAGTGTGTCTTTTGCAAAATGCATTCATACACTTAGTGGCTACTATTAGC
The DNA here is from genome assembly GCA_026776725.1 of Gnathonemus echidnorhynchus. NCBI lineage: Eukaryota > Metazoa > Chordata > Actinopteri > Osteoglossiformes > Mormyridae > Gnathonemus > Gnathonemus echidnorhynchus. The sequence goes on from JAODJU010000041.1 coordinate 3,751,512, forward strand.
CACCTCTACGTAGCACGAGGTAGGAACCCCTTTTTGTCTCCAGAAACACCTCAAGAGCTGAGGAGTTGTGTCTTTGGAGATGCCTTTCTGCACGCCACCTTTGTACTGAGCTGTTTACCTTATAGCCTGAGAGCTTTAACAAATCTGGCCATCCTGTACCTGACCTGTGTCATTAACAATGTGTTTTCTGATTATTATGCTATTCTCTGTAAACCACAGACACTGTGAAATTCCCAGGAGGACTGCTGTTTCTGAGAAGCTGGGGTCACCACATCTGGCACCAACAATAATATCCATGCATCCATTTTCTGAAACCGCTTATCCTATTTAGGGTCATGGGGGGTCTGGAGCCTATCCCGAAGGCTACGGGCACAAGGTGGGGAACAACCCAGGATGGGGCGCCAACCCATCACAGCCAACAATAAAAACTATCTTTAAAATTGCATATATCAAGTGTCCTTGTAATTCTAATGCTTAGTCATGCAGTAACTGAACCTCATGATTCTGCATGCTGCAAATATTCAGTTGCAGTCACATATTCAATCGGAGGAGCAGACTGTCTACATCAACTGCACTTAGTAAAGATCACTGAATGTGCCCTTTCTTCTTGGTAGACACATGTAAAGTACAGTTCATGGGTCTAGTCCAGGGGTGGGCAATCATATTCGCAAAGGGCCGGTGTGTATGCAGATTTTTGGGATAACCTGTAGGTCAGCTGTTCAAACCCAGGTGTGAGGGCTCCAGCCAATCAATCCTCTAATTAGGGAGCTTCAGCGAAATACTCGCATACACACCGGCCCTTTGCAGATAAGATTGCCCACCCCTGGTCTAATCTATGTGGTTTTTCACTCTGTCATGTTAGTGTGGTACCTTTTAGATTTTTGGTAGTTTTATTTATTCTTTATGCATTGCTGGCTAGTGAAGAAGTTATGTTACTTACTAAAAGTGTTCTCTTTGGCTGGTGTTTGGATCTCTTTTCTCTTGAGGGATGGATTTGATTATCAGAATTAGCATTATCTCTTTATTTGTACAAGGATCTTGTTCTGGTGTGTGGTCATACATTTTGCACGTTAATACACATATTGCACATTAAGTCATACAACATAAATCAAAACGCACACACAGGTACATGAGCAGCCTTGGGTCACTACACAGTACACAGTTGTAATATTCTTAAAAATTCGATTTCACTCATATTATTTCCCTGTTTTCTTTCTGGTGGTGTGTGGCTCTGTGGGTTTGGATGCTGTGCCAGTGACTAGAAGGTTGTTGGTTCAAATTGAGTAAGGCTCCTCACCCCAATTGCTCCCGGGACTGGCTGACTTGCTTCTCAGTTGTATGTTACTTTAGATAAAAGCAACCTCCCAAATGTATAATATAAAAATTGTGTGAACTGAACACATCACATCTAATAACTTGTAATAACAGTTGTCATGTGCCATGAACATCCTTGTTGAGTAGCGACTGATTAAAAAGTCCCATTTCCTCTCTAGCATTGTAGCACCTGAAGTTACACATTTCCGCATATTGGTGTTCAGTGGTGGAGTTGGAGATATAAATTAGTCTGCTCAGGAATGCGACACAGTATCTGCAGTGTTTCAGACGGGAAACTTATGGCAGCTTGAAAGTATAACTTTATTCGCTAAACATAAAAGCAGGTTATATGGCTGCAGTTTAACTTTCCATCCACTTTTCCTGAATATGTAACACAAGCAACTTGTTCAATGGTGTGACATAGTATTTACTATAAAAGGTGCCCAGCTGGGTTGCAAACCTATGTGACATGCTGACCTCAGAGATTTCAATTTGCTGTCATGCTGGGGATTTAATATGATCTGATTATAATAATTGTGTAGACACATTTTGCCACATTTTATAAACTGTTGCGATGATATTGGAGGCAAAGGATCCTGTGGACACAACCTGAAGCTTTTGATGCAGCGGTGTCTGTTTGGAAGCTGTGTGTGTCGACGTTTGCTGAGGTTTTCACCAGGAACGTCACAAGAAGCTGGGAATCTGCAGTAGCTCAATACAGGAAAAACCCCACCAACGACCGGAATGGTGCTCATCCAAAGGTTAGCGGGAACTGCACAGCTGTAGGAATGTCAGCAGATAAGTCACTCATTAAGGAAGCCCTTCCATCCTAATCCAAGTGGTGGATGTCAAATGAATAAGCAGAATTGTTTTAGCCACAGAATGGAGAATTTTAGACTGTGCTATATCAGCTGAGGCAGATGATACACATTGTGTTATGAACAATGGCTGTTGAAGTGCTTCTGCATTGCTTATATCATATATTGTCATTGATACTACATGCAGGATGCATCCATTGTTAGCAGGAAAAGCCTTACCAACAATAAGCTGCCTTATTATTGCATGGAGTACCTGACTATTGTACCTGACTTCAGATACAACTGAAGTTAACAATGTGTAAACTCAAGTACAAATATAGCAGAATGTAAGAGTAATGGCTCTTCTAGGCCTTTGAAAAATCCCTTATTTTGCCACACATTACTTTCACTGTCCTTGAAGTCCACGGGGAGAAGCCAGAGCTCAGATATTTGTGTTATTTTTTCTTGTGAAAGGTGAGCACTTGGAGTGAACCTGGTAGATATTTGCTGAACTCTTAACAGCCCCAATGATAAATGTGATTTACAGGTCTTTGATTTATCTCATTTTTGGTGTGCAACACACCTCGGGCATGTCAAAACCATAAGAAGAACTAATTAAAATCTATCATGGAAATCCACTGACTGGGTGATATAATCTATTATGGGATAAAATCAATCACTGTGTGGCGCTGATGCCTGGGAAAAAAATCTGAAAGGAAATTTCTTCGTGTATTGAAATGCATACAATTTGATTTAGCTTTGGTCCATGTTTTTTTTTTTTTAAATTAAACAATTTGGATTTAAATTTCAAGCTGAACAAAAAAGCTAAAAGTAACCAATACGTACGTGTGTATAACACACTGGGACAGGAAACCTCTGTCTTCATCATCTCAAGAAACTAAAATAATAATGAAAGGAAAATTAAAGAAAATGATTCTAAGGCTTAAGGCATGTGCAGCGACGTCTAGGGATTTTGGATGGAAAAAATCAATTCAAGTAAATATGAAAACCTGTATTGGGCAAATGATTGATTTTTTTTTTTTTTTTTGGATAGAAGTCTTCAAACGGAAATGAACAGAAAATGGAATATTACAAAAAAGGGATTGTATGTCAGGATCTGTAATTTTGAAAGCATATTTAAGGGTGGGGAACCTTTTAGACGAAACATATTATAGGACCCACACACTCTCCCTACCGGCATGCCAGAGATACCAGTTTGCTAACTGCAGCAATGTCATATATAACGCCACATATATAACTCTATAACGCCAACAGAATATATTTTTTAATTGTTTTGTTGTTGTAATATTATTTAAAAATAATTTGGCATTTGTTTTAAATAAATTGAATTTTAGTCTTTTTTCATGAGTAACTGGTAAGAGACTGCCCTCTAGCGGCAGGTCGTCCGTCAGTGAGCTTTTCAGTAGCTTGTGCATATGAGTATTTCCACCCTTGTACATCTACAGATACTATCATACTAGACTGTGCACTTATAGCCAGAAACTTCATGAGATGGAGTAAAGGATAAAAAATGTGAATATATCTAAAATGGGCAGATGCTAGGAAAAGTTTAAGCAGCTTGTGTATAAAAAAGTATATAAAATTATTTAAAAATCATGCGTTACTAGATAGCGATAAACACCCGTTAGCCTAATTGAAATGACGGAATCCAGCTTCGTACAAAGGCAAACATGCTAGATCTCTGTGTAAGGCAGAATGTGTAATCATTGCAGGTCATGTGTGCATCATTCCGGATGACGTGCTTCATTGCAAGTGATGTGCGCATTATTGCAGCTGATGTGTGCATAAAGTGTGCTAGTTGTTTGGGCGCGTGTCGCATCCGGTCCCGCACCCTGAACAATAAATAATAAATATCCTTACGGCCTAACACTGTCCTATGGGCAGTGTTGGGCATTTCAGGTCCAGAAGCTACAAATCCAGACCAAGATTTTGTTTCTACCAACCAGCTGAGTACTC
>JAODJU010000041.1:3755699-3786685 GCA_026776725.1 Gnathonemus echidnorhynchus
TTATGCTCAACTGGTTGGTAGAAACAAAACCTTGGTCTGGATTTGTAGCTTCTGGACCTGAAATGCCCAACACTGCCTATGGGTTCGCAGTGTATTCCCTTATACCAGGATAAACAGTGTTGTTTACTTAAAAGACGTAAGATCCAGCCTGATGATTCATTTACAGTGGGTATGAAAAGTTGCATAGTAATACTATTATATAGTACAAAACTAGTAATCAGTAAAATGTGTGTCGAATGGTATGTCTATTAAAGGTAACTAATTGGAAGCGGGGACAACGTGAATTAGACCTTGATGTTTCGGTGGTGAGTGGACCGTTTGGCCGGATACAAGAATTACAGGCGACGTTTCAAGTTTGGAAGATAAGGACTCCAGTTTTCATGGGCGAGCTCTTTCCGGTGCCTTCAGTACAAACGATACCATTCATTGGTCATGTAACCAAATAACTGCAATCAAAGGTTGCCATTGCATTTGTAATATTCAAAGCAAATATAGTAGCGTTTTTGTATATTGCCTGCCGTATATTAGCCAGAAAGAAGTTCAAATGCAACTGCGTTTCACGGCTTTGTTCATGTTGTCTTTCCTAGTGTAAAACTGTTTTAAAGTGGATTAATTCCCTCCCGAAGGAGTTCACACTATGTTCATCAAACAGACTATATAAACATCCGTGCATTCACGGTTGTTAAAATATGTTATTTATAGATTATTTTTTTCATGCGGGGCCTTGCCAAAAATAAAGCTAATCTACATTTGACCCATTTCTCATAAGTATTTATCTTTTGTAGGTTATGAAGTACAACTCAGATTTATCTTTTTTGTGCGGGAAGTGGGGGGGGGGGTGCTCAAGGTTAAAAGCCGTGCATTTCTTACATATAAATTGTTCTCCTGGAAAGACTAATAAGGCAATAAGGTGTGACTATCTTTGGGGCTGCTGGTTCCCTAAATGGAAACGTTCGTAATGGAAGGTGAATATATGGATGGATGATGTGGCAGAGAGAAAAAAATAATTGGAAATTATGTACTTTTTATTGGTTTTTTGAGACCCAGATAAACCAGCCCACTGATTGGACGAAATTACAGTTGTTTAATTTGGCCCATCTATTTCAGACATCAAAGCAGTGACACCCCCCACACTCAGCACCGAAACAACCATAAATACAGTCAAGTCTGTTAAGTATTACATTCAGCCACCAACCTGCATCAAGCAAGCCTGGAGAAGACTGAGACTTTAACTGATTCCAGAACAGTTGTCAGTGCGTAACAGTGCGCAAGTATAAGGAATGGTGTAGAAATGTACATAATTGCCCAGGTAAAGAGAAAAAATGATCACTAGTATTATGACCACACGTGTAGCTTGAACACATCCTGACTCGTAATGCAATCTGGCACAAATCTGCTGCTGCAATTTACAGTTACAGCCATCGGTAAGTTCTCAGTAAAAGCTCTGATTTCCCATAACTCTGAAATCCAAGTACTGCATGCCATCAAAAGTCCTTACAAGACAGTTCATGTCCCAGAGTGCTCTCTGCTTTAATTCCAAGCTAAATTTTTAACACTTGGAATGCAACATTTCATTTGAGTTTCCAGAAACATTTTCCAAACATTTGTCCAAAATAGAGCCATGGAAAGTTGGCTGCCCGTCTCAGGAAGCAGACGAGCATAAGGCAGGTTACACAGCGGTGTGGTTGCCAGACCTGCACATACGTGTTTGAACACACAGCAAGGGTGATTTTAAAGACAAGCAATAATCTAAACTTCATGTCTGTACAATGTAAGAGGAAGCTGACTCAAATGTGAAGAGGACACTCAAGCTCCACACTGACCGAAGAGACACAAATAAGTCAGAAATCGAGCCCACAACTTGGGAGGTGTGAAGTTACAATACAGTCAATTGAACCCCATCAACCTCAATCATGTCACCCGCAAGACCACTACATCAACAAGAGGGAGCCCTGAAGGAGCAGTCATATGTAGCAACACACATGCTATTTATTTAAGATAAGCTGATTAATTATTAATAACAGGCCTAACTGTATACTGGCGAAATGAATAGTGAGTAATGCTCCATTAACATTCTCAAGACTTATTTTTAAACTGTATCTAGGAGGCCCAGGTTGAGCCTTTAGCTCCTCTCAGTTTACAAGAATCAGACATTTGTGATCAGAGAAACTTTGTTAACATTACATAATGGGTTCTTCTCTGACTGAAATATCCCTGGAGGTTGGGTAGGGTAGGAGTCCTTTGTCAGAAACTTGCTTAACAATTGTGTCTCCCAAGACCTGGTTGCTATCTTATGAGAGCTTTATACGGATGATCACAGCAGCTAATATTAAGGTGGTGATATAATTCACTTTCCTAAGCAATCAGTTACTGTTAGTCTACTGCAAACAGAGATGAAATTGATGAATAGTGAATAGTATGTTAGCTCTTCACTTTAATGCCTCTGAAGTTTAATATTCACTAATTTGTGAGACAAATACTACTATTGTTAGAACCAATACCATATAATAGACAACCCTTTAAGACCAGGAATCATTCTTGTAGCCCTATGTTGCCCCCTTTCCAAGGCAGCAATGTCCTTCTTAAGATATGGTGACCAAACCTGCACACAATATTCTAGGTGGGGTCTTACCAAGGAATTATATAATCATAGCATCACCTCCCTTGACTTAAACTCCACACACCTAGAGATGTAACCCAACATCTTATTGGCCTTTTTATTGCTTCCCCACACTGGCGAGAGGGGGACATGGAAGCATCAACATACACACCGAGGTCTTTCTCATAATCAGCTAGCTTTATTTCAGTGGAACCCATAAAATATCTGTACTAAACGCTACCCTGTGATATAGTCAACTTACGTAGCTTATTGTAAACAAATACAGTTACAATAATTAAAAACACTTCGTTGTCCAACTTCCTTAGACAAGCTTATTCATTAACCTGAACACGATAACAGAATATACAGCCCTGAATACATCTAGCAAATGCAATAATTACAACACGCAGACACATTTAAAAAAACTCGTTAGGAAGTCTGACGCAATCCTTGCTCGGTATGGATAACTAACTCATTGTGTAATATCTTTGTTCAGCTCATCATTTAAAATGCACCAGAAATACTAAAGCAATGAATAATAATGGTATTTATGCATTATTAATTGCTTAGTCATGCAGATATTTCACCTGTTTAAAACTGATTTAGCCGTTCTCACATACACGTACTTAAATATATTTGTCATGCAACCACAGAATAAGGATCCACAAACCCGATAACCAGGTATTCGTGACTGAAAAAAATGCTAAGAACTTGAATTATATGGCTGCGTTTCAGTTAATGGATCTCATGTGAAGTACTGTGTATTTACCTATACGCAATGTAAAGTGAAATTAAATCCAAAACCACAGTGTTCGGGTTTTATGTGATCTGTTAGCCATTATGTACTTTAACAGTAATTATGGTGTTTTTATCTGTAGCTCAAACATTATTTAACAGCTTTATTGTCGACGTCGCTGCAACCCGGTCGTGCGTATCTGTTACGTGCCGCCGGCCTGCTGGGGCTGCTGAGGTTATGGCCCCTTTAAGAAGCGCGTAGGGGTGTCGGCAAAATCCTAATATACCGACAGTCCACAAAACCGAGGGGAACCATCGAAGTCACCGGAGGCAATTTAAATGCTGAGCCGGTCGCCTGCGCCTCCGAGCGCTCCTGTGTGCTAAATGCACACATCCGTATATTTATACCTGCACTCGAGTCAATACTGCTGGATGGTGGCGGCCATGAGGTTCACAGAAGACATACGCAGGCTGTTTGGGATCGGGATCGGGATCGGTGAGTAATCGCCGCATGCAACTTTAGCAACTTTTCCGCCCTGCTTCTCCCGAAGTCCCACTCTCCAAGACTCCCCCCACTCCTCCTCCTCGCGCCCGTCGGCCGGTAAGTCCCGCGTCCGGCGCGTGCGAGTCCCCGGGAGCGACCTAACGCGTCTGTCCCCTAAATCTGTGACATCGGCTGGAATGAGAGCAAAGTTTGGCAGATACTAACAGCTAAGGAGCCGCCGCTCGGGTTCCTGTATCACATCATGCATTCTTTTATTTCGTGGCTTCACAATAGTTTACTTAGGGAAGGGGGCATCGGGGAAGTACTTTATTAAACGTCTGTAGCGGAATTCATACTTTGATAAATATGGGTGTTTGTCTCCGTGTCATTCGTGGGCGCTTCCTCCTGGGACCATTCAGGCGTCCCTCGTGATTTCGCTCATACTTAATATTAACACCATAAAGACTAATAACCAGCACCAAAGACTAGAAAGTGATTTTAAAAGTTAAACCAGTAGGAAAACAAAAAATAAACGTTTTCAAAAATAATTTGTACGATTGTCATTTAGGACAGCTTTGTATGTTTTTTTCCTTTCGTTCGTGAAGCTGTTCAGGCATTCTTTCTCTTGACAGAGGAGGTCTTTAAAGCTGCACTTCTGTAAATTGATGACGTAGAGAATGTTTAAATCTCACGTGCACATATTAAAATTTACAAGGAAATATCAAGGCACATAGGCCTACATAGCTAACACAAAGACATGTTTTTCTTTTTCCTTGTGAGCGTTGGTTATGTCTTTAAACTTTGCTGTAACAGAAACTGCGAGCTCAATAGGTAAATGCTGTCTGATGACAGATTGTCAACAGGGAAGGGAATTTTGATAATCTTTTAGTCTGGGTCTCCAAAACATCCAGTCAAGCCTGGTAAAACCTAGGAAAACCAGTATGGCTGAACTGGGCCGCCATGTGACTCATGCTGTTTAAATGTTTGAGGTGCATGAATTAACATATTTAATGAAGAGCTATGTAGTTGTCGGATGAAACCTGGCCATTCAAAGGATTTAGAATGTCACATATTTGATCCTGACTATGTAGTTGAGTAAATGACACATTATTTTTGCTCGTCACTTCATGTGGACTGGATTTTCCATTCGATTAGCACTTTGTGGCTATTTTGTCCTACTATTAATGTGCTACAGCCAGGCCCATAGGAACTGTGGGGGAGCGGACCATATCTACTCCCCATTATTTAATTTGGCTTTTTTCATCCACTAAATAAATACACTTTAAGTTATTAAATGGGGCCCCCCCCCCCCCCCCAATATCAAACTCTCTCATACATCCTTGACAACAGCATAACATTCACACCAGCATGCTTGTGCAATAGTGTAGTCTAATCTGATATACTGATTCTAAGAATGATCTTTTTCTCTCAAGATCTGCAATATAACGTTTAAAACCCATCAAATGCTCTAAGTTCCATCCTGTCACTAATTATCTGTGAGATAACTGGCCATTTGGCTGCTAGTTTTATTGCAGTGGTTTCATATTAAAGAAGGTCAGCGGCACGTGGTATTTCTGCAGTGGTCTTTGTTTCATAATCCCCATTCATTTCACTTTTTTCTAAACTACTCATCCAGACTTTGGTTCCAGCACTTCAGAGTATGTATTTTATTGTACTTGCTCTATTTGAGATGGATATGTTATATTGCTGCAGACTTTATGTACATAGTCCAACTTAAAGGATTAAATCTTTTTAAATTTTGCATGTTCTTGGCGTGATGTAAAACATGTAGGATTGGAGAAACATGTTGTGAATTTTGTCCACTTCAGTGAGTGTTAGAATAATGGGTTCCCTGCTGCTACGATTTATGCAAATACATGGCTGATAATCAGAACACTAGAACTTCATCTGACCTTCTAACTGAACCATGTGTAGTTCTGTTGTATTTGTTATGCTGTGGTGTTTCCCCATGTTTGCTGCTATTTTTCTGGTCAGGAGTGGGAATTTGCAGAGGAGTGAACCAAGATGCATTATGGGTATTCGTGAGAACTGGTATGGCTACGCTAAGGCATTTATAGCATGTCTTAATCAGAGCAACAGATGGCCCGGCAGTAAGCCCAGTTTGCCTAGTGGTTAAGGGTATGGGCCTTTAACCAGTAGTTTGCTGGTTCTAGGATGGATCTCGAACAAGGTCATAAATCAGAATTGTTTCAGTGAAATTATCCAGCTACATACAGGGTAAATCATTAACATTTCGTAAGCTTTATTTATTTTATACGTTTCATAGAAAAACACCAGTTATCCTCCATGGTTTTCTCGAGAAAGTTGTTTTGGTAGCTTTTATAGTGTCCCACACATGGCAAAATTGCTCTTGTGACTTTTCTGAAATGTTTTATTATGTATTAAAGAGAGAGTGCTCTTATATGACATTTGTCTTTCTTATTAAAGAGTTATGCAGTTTGGCCTGTACTGCTTCTCAGGACTGTTCTGTTACATCCTCCAACCCCAAACTTAACGGCAGTGACCTCCCGGTTGCACAACAGTGTCACGCGTCTGCTTGTGCGCTGGGTGGCAGGTGAGATAATGTCTCTCTCAAACGAGTCTGACCCATGAAACAGCTCTCAGTTCCGTGAGCAGCAGAAGTGGTCACCCTTTATGTTTGCCATGCTGCGTCCTAGTCAATACTTTCATGATTCTTTTTTCACTTCTCACATTCCTGGCTTAAAGTTCTTTGGTTTCAGTGCTGGGGGAGGGTCATTGTAATCATGTAGTAACTCACCATAAAACAGAACTATGGCCAAATTGCTCAAGAACTAGAAGATTAAGATGCTTTTATTGTCACTATAGATAATACAATGACATTTCCAATGCCCATCACAGTGGTATTAAACGTACTGTGACCCACATACAAAACGTAACATAAAAACAAGACAGGTGGGAACAGAGACAGAGTAGGAAATGATTATGTTGCATATTTCGGAGTTCTGTGGCTAGACATTTTTGCTGTGATAAACCTCCCTCATCGAATCGTCTCGCTTGTCAAGACAAATACTAGGAACGATTTTGATGGTTCCTAATCCAGCATGTTGTATTAGTACTTTCTGTGGTATTAGAGTTACTGGTGGGTGAATATGGGCAAATTACCTGCCAGTCGCCTCTTTTTAAAATTTGGTTAAGGTTTAAGTAAAGCTGTAGCTCATCGCATGATGTCCGCATTGCAGGTTGACACACAAGGTGTGTTAATATCTCCCCTCCACATCAGTGCTGAGTTCTCAAATTTGTGATGTTAAAGGGAAGCATATAGGACTTGTGTAAAGCACTCATGGTGCAGTTCACTCTGAATCGTTTGGGGGGGGGGGGGTCAGAGTTTAATCGTATTTCCTTTGGGCAGTATGATAACACTTTATTTGGGAATGGGGGGTGTAAATCGTATCACTTTCTGACTTCATTTAGATGTTGCTGTGAATTGCGTGTTATATGCTGAATGAATAAAAAAATGGAGAATAGTGAGTTTCATAGACGGCTGTCACAGAGCCGAGAATGTCACAGTGCGACATGCACGTGGCTGGATCTCCTGTGACTGGCTGCGGTCTCTGCTGAGCTAGTGATCAGGCGTGAAGCTAAAGGCGACGTAACACGCAGGCAGCAGTGGCATTCCCAGATGTTCTTAGCCTGTATTTTCCCCCAATACTTCCGTTTTAGACTTCAAATAAATAAATAAATAAACAAAATAAATAAATAAAAAAAAACACAACATTCCAAACAGGAGAGAATTTAAGGCAGCATGGTTCAGGTTGAAGAATGAGTAAATCCCAATATGTTGCCTGCTTTGTAAGCAGTCATTTGTTTACTTGGTAAAACTATAAATTAACTGCACCTTCATAATGCATTCATATAACATTCAGTGCACCTTCGTAATGCATTCATAGAACATTCATGAGCAGCATGAAAGTATACATTGACGGCTTTAATATACATTAATAACAATTATATAATAAGCATTACAATAGTACAGTGTTTGTTGTATATTAAAGCTTTTAACACGTTTTGGGTGTTAAGGAAACATGCTGTTTATGAGTGTTCTATGGATGCATTATAAAGGCATTATGAAGGTACGGTTAATGTAAAGAGTTACCGTGTAGTTAGATTTTTACTGCAAGTAAGCATTAACCATTACTGTTTTAATAATCTGAAAATGTGATGCTTGAAATCCTCATTCAGCTCAGTTATTACACTTTGCCTGTGCAGCTGCCCCTCCTGAATGTTTTTGGTCTGTTATCTTTAGTGAGAATAAGGGACTTGCCGTTTGTTTTTGGGTTCTGAACAAAACATAGCATTGTTAACCACAGCTGTGGTTCACTTGTCGCAGTCTATGGTGTGTTTCAAAGAACATTGGAGACAGCTGGGAGTCTGTTTTGTCCTTGTAGATCGTTCCCATCTAGCTAGAGAGAACGCAGCATCATTTTCTGGTTGTGGCGTGGTGCGGTAAGTGAGCCAAATTTTGTCCTGCATCTGGATTCCACCTCTGCTTCTCGTATCACTGAAGGCACAAACCTAAATACGTTTTTATTTTATTTTTTTATTGGTAGAACAACGTAGTCTATCATGCGTGAGGTTGGTTGGATAAGGACAGTAATCGCATTTAACAAGGATCTTTTAAAATGGCATTTCCAACTCTAAAATATCTTGATATTGTAATTGCTTCTGTCTGCATTTCAGTTTGAAAGTGATATACAAGATACTCTGTACAAAATCTGTCTACAAAATCACTAAGCTTTAATTTTCTTTTTAATGCATGTATTCCAAAATGTTGCTTCAATAACAAAAGGAAAATTAAGTAATTTTGTCTTAATAAATTAATGTGTGGATGATGGAACCTGTAAACTCCAGTCTTTATTCTGATGAATGAACGTCCACACAAATAGACACCCATGGTCACTTGTCGTGCTACTCGGAGGTCTCATTCTATCTTGGCTATTCAAACAGAAATGCGCATTACTCTCCTTGGGTCAGTGAGCTAGTTTGTTATAAATGTTTCAACCAGTCCTGCTTTTTCTTCAACGTTGATGATGAATTGCAAGATATATATATGTATATATATATTTTTTTTTAAGTATGAAGGATTGTCATGAGCATTGGCAGATACGTGTGTGAATGTTAACTCTGCCATCGGAGCAGCATGTGTTTTGGTTTTGAGTTGAAATTGTAAATGTACGTGTGTCACCTCAAGTGTTGGGGGATACTGGAAGATGTCCAGAGACCAGAATAGTCTTTGGTGATTGGTTGCATTCCTGAGAAGACTACTTTTTAAGTCTATCTGGCTGTCAGACCTGTTAACTCCTACCTACCTCATAAATGCTGAGGAAAATGCAAATCTGCACAGCAACGTTTCACATATTTGCAGTCTGCTGTCTATATACACCGCCTGCATCAGCATTTACCTGTTTCATTTGCAGTCATTGTTGTTACATATGACCATTTTACTTTTATTCTTTTATTCACACTTCCTCCCCAAAAAAATCCATATTTACTGTCCAGTGTTTATTACTGTCCGAGCTGTTTGATGCTCCGAGGAATCGCAATTTCATCATATGGTTGTAAAACGACAAAGCAACGTGACTTTAGCCATATTATAATGTTCTAGTTTTGCCTCTTGGTAACTTTGGCCAAGACAGAGACTATGTACGTTCTTCTACATTTTAATCGGGGTTAACATGCATGGTGTGTTTGCACGTACGCTTTCTGAGTTTACAGGTACTGCATTGACATCCTGAGCAGTTTTTCTCTCCTTATTAGTATCACTCATTCTTTTTAGCTTGTAAGATTATTTAACATTCAACCTCAGTTGATATTGTTATGCTGTGACACTGAACTTAGAATTTTTATTATGAGTAAAAATATATATTTGATTGTATGAAATAGCAATACATCATTTAACATTTACAAATAGCACACAATAGCTGACTAGACTGACGAGTCAGATTTCAGAGTTGAAAGTCTAAAAGTTTTCCCAGCCCGGTCCTCAGGGACCCCCAGACAATCCATAGAACTGTCTGGCAGGGAGCTGGGAGGGAGCAGAAACGTGGGCAGTCTGTGGGTCTCTGAGGACCAGGTTTGGGGAAAGCCTGCGTGCACTGGGTCTGACAGAATCCAGTTGTGAAAAAGTTTTTGAACATTTTCCCTTGTATGTTGTTCTTAAATGTTTGATGTAAGAGCACAAAAGTAATCAAAATGGCAGATGCTTCCTGACTTGCGCGGATTCATCCCAAGCAAACATGACTTAAACAAACGCTCCGCTGTTTACTTTGTCATTTAGCTACTCTTAGATGAATCAGACTGACTAAATGGAGGCCCTTTCAATTGTTTTAATCATCTCATGACTTTTTACAGCTGTGAATCATAATCAAATGGGATGTGTGCAGCCTTCTTTTGAGCTCTAGAAGAGAGAATAGACGTTTGGTTTTGTCCTTCAGCATGGTTCCTTCATTGCAAAGAATTGTCATTTTCTTAGAACATCCCATCTATAAAACATCTTTCCCCTGACAATTTTCTACAGAAAACATATATTTTACAGAGAGAAATGAATGATTTATTCACACGCCTCAGGTTGTGGCGAAGGCGGCTCTGCAGGTGTCGGCGTGTTTAGCAGGGAAGGTGTTTTGGTTGACAGCTGTTTTACAATATCAGAATCCACGAGGCTATCGTGCTTTGCATAACAAATATGGAACTCTACAAATGATATTTTCCCCTGACTCAAAGTCCCAGTATTTTTTAGCCCAATAAAAAGGTTTGCTTACTGGCAAAAGAATAGCTTGCAAACTTCTAAGTCATTTATCCCTTCTGTTAGTGACCAAACATCCATTTTCAATTATCGTAATTCTGGTTAGTCACTGTATCCTCAAGCCAGCCGTACCATGGCAGCACTGTTTATTGCAACATGGCTGCCGTACTGGTCCTGTGTTCTTAATTGAAACATTGCTCATGTTATGATTCTGCTCATAAATATTTGCAAATACAGAAAACAACTGTAATTACTTGAGCTCTGCTTATTAAAAAGTGAGGTTTGAGTTGTCAAAGCTTTGTGCATGGCCATCATTTTCCTGTAGCAGAGGGACAGGATCAAATGTATTTGCTTGCATGCATGTTTTTCCTCTTCTCTCTTTGCATATTTGCTCCTGTCGCTACGCTGCATCTTTGTATGGCTTTTATTTTCA
The DNA here is from genome assembly GCA_026776725.1 of Gnathonemus echidnorhynchus. Taxonomy (NCBI): domain Eukaryota; kingdom Metazoa; phylum Chordata; class Actinopteri; order Osteoglossiformes; family Mormyridae; genus Gnathonemus; species Gnathonemus echidnorhynchus. The sequence continues at coordinate 3,766,732 of JAODJU010000041.1, forward strand.
GTTTTAATGCTTTTCTGGAAACATCATTTTAAATATCCCTTGAATGAGTTCTTGTTCTGAGACTTCTGGGATCGATGTGGTTCTGCTTTGCAGTGTTGTGACATTGCCGGTATGTGCCATTATCCTTTTGTTCTGGAAAGGTACTTCCGAGCAAAAGGGAGAGCAGACTGAATGTGGAAGCGCGGAGATCTCCAACCAGAGGGCTGACGACGCTGCTCTGACTCCGGTACGGCAGGAGCTGTTCCTGAACTGTTGATTGTTTCAGCTTGATAGGGGAACAAGGGACATCATGCTCTTAAGTGAAGCATTGGGGTTTGGAAAAGAGGAGAAAGAGTTTTATCAGGGTAGAGTAGGCGCAGAACTTCCTCGTTGGCTGGGGGAGACCCAGGTGGAGGTTGTATCTATATATGGAGTGCAAGTGATTTGTGCTGATCAGTTATGCGTGTCTGGGACAGGACGGCCTTATGGGAGAGGAGGGCTTCAGTGAGGAGGAGCGGGCCAGGCGGCGTGCAGAGAGACGCAGAGCCAAGAGGAAGGTAAGTGGCGATCGGTGGTTTCCCGGAAACCCTCCACCATCGTGTCCTGTGCTCACAGAAGTCAGGAACGGTACTGTGACCCTTAACGTCTTTCTGTAGCGACAGCGACAACGGAAGAAGTTGGAACAAGTCGGAAAGAACGAAACTGCTGAGCAGGTAGGGGACACGTCACTTACGGTTTGATTTCTGTTGAAGGGAGGGTGAGTCATTTATACGATATGTCTGTCAGGACGAGGAGGATGAGGATGAGAAGGACTCTGTGCAGCTGGAGTCCGAGGAGAGTGGAAGCGAAAAGGAGGATGAGGCGGTGATCTGCAAAGGAGTGCCTATCCAACTGCTCGCAGCTTCAGGGAACAGGGCCCATCACCATGCATCATGCAGTCCTTGTGAAGAGGTACTGCCAAAAGTAATGAAACCATTGTACTTATAGGAATGAGTGTGCTGGCCTAAGTTCTGGTAAGCTTCAGTGTGCTGGAGTAAAGTCCAGGGTTGAAGTGGGCCGTTCTGGTCTTTCAGTGGCATACTGTGTCATAAGGAAGGTGTTCAGTTCAGTAAGGATTCTGGCTTGTGTTTGCCTCTGCAGAGTACCAAACCTCCGTATACCATAATCATTTCTGCAGTATGAGAGGTGCCCCATAACACACTTCTCAGTCCAAGAATATGTATTTAGATCAAAATCTGTCCAGTGTCTTTTCTTGGACTAAACTTTTTTCCTTGGTTACAATGCTCATAGAAAGCCTTGGGATGCTTGCTTAATGCTGTAAAATATTGCAGATTTATTGGGTTTTGTAAACAAATTACTTAATTCGTTTACAAAAAAATATATATGACATTAGAAACAACTGGAACCTTTAAAGTTGTAATCAATTGAAACTCAAATTATAGTTCTAAAACAGCTGTTCTGAGTTAAAATTTTTATTGGGTGCTTTTTAATTAGTAACACTTTTGCAATAACATAAAACGCCAAATATTTGTGTTTAGTATCCCTTTGGGAGCCAGTGACTAAAATTGCAATTAATAGCAAAATGGCAAGAACTGAGTTAGTAAAAAACAAAAAAAAATGACAATAAAAAGAAAATGTTTGTGCATAACATATCTGCAGATATGTTAAACATTGCTTGTCAATGGGCTTTTGTTATGAAACCAGTAAATTTGTAACATTATTACAGAATTAATCAAGCTTCCCACGACTTACTGTGAGCGCTGTACATGGAAGGCCATGACTGGGCCATGAGCAGTGATGGTGGATATTAATGAAGACTGCTCTCAGTCAGCTGTGTGTACCTGTGTCGTCATAGGACCCGGGTTGGGACGTCAGCAGTGCCTTCTACGCAAACGCTGCCAGCCACATCAAGCCGAAGAGCCGCTTGGGGCGGAATCAGGGCTCAAAGGAGAACAAAGAGAACGAAGCCAGGACCAGGGAGGTGAGTGACCAGGTGCTGGAAATGCTGGAAAATGATCTCCCAGGTGATTTATTCACTAATTCACTCCTGACATGTTTCACCCAGAAGGCTTTGCAGATAGATGCATCTGAACCATGTGTAGATAATGGACAAAGAGCATCATCTTAAGCACAGAACCAGTAAATGCTCCTTTTAGATGTCCAATAGGTATACAAAAGCTACTTTTTGATTATTTTAAATATGGTATTCACTTCTATAACTGGAATTTACAGAATTAAGGTTAAGCACAGCACTGAAGAGGTACTGTACACTGCAGAAATCTGTGGTATTTTGGTTCTCTCTTGAGTTCTATAGACGGCACACCTCTTGCTGCAAAAGCCAAAACATGTCTGTTCATGACACTATACTGTTCGACTCGAGTTGCAAATCGCTCCATGCCTGTTGTGCAAGGACAGCCGGCAGGTATGTAAATTGAGGAAGCACATTTACTGGCTGGTGAGACAGAGGCTGAAGGAAGCGTAACTGTGTGTTGAAATTCCTGTTCTGTATTTTTAGCCGAGTTCACAATATTACTTGAAAAGCAAGTTTGAGAGTTCCGTGACTAATATGGTGCGATGGTTATGGAGGGTGGGGGAGGACACATTTAAAAAATATTGTAATAGAAAATACATAAAATTTGAAGTTAAAGGAGAATTTGAAGTGATTACTGTGCATTTGGTGGGGGATGTAGGCAAGTAGACCACTGAATATCCTGCTTGTGGCTTTGCTTTCCAGGTGGACCCTGCAGATCTTGCGGCCAAGCGGAGCACCTTGTTGGCCGGTGAGCTGCTCGGCCTGTCAGAACCAGGACTTAAGCTGCAAAGCCGGCCTCCATGCTGCCAGGGTGGCTGTTACTGTAAAGATAAACACTAAACCTCAGGCGACGACGGGAGCCTTTTTCGCCTCTGGTGAAATGTGGTTTTTGTCTTTGCCATTTTAGCACCTTATCAGCAAAACGCAGAAAAGTTGCCCAGACGTTGAAGTCGCTCATGAGTTTTTTTTTTTTTCCCCCCCTTTTTTCTCTGAAACCACCTGCAATGAGCTGTTTGTGCTGGTTTAGTAGCTACGTTTTGTCATTTCACGGTACTTTTCGTCATACTGGCTTTCTACATAAACTTGAAATCAAGTTTAGCAGCCTCTCTGTGACTTCCCATGTCGAGCATTATTGCGATTTCTGTTTTATCTCTTACCTGACCTTTTACCCCCATTACAATTCCCATTTCCTGAAGTTTTGATCTGATGTTTCAACAGAAAAAGGCATTAAGCTCTGGGAAGAGCAGAAGTACACTCAGGCCGTCAGTATGTTTACAGAAGCTATTCACTGCGATCCCAAAGATCACAGGTACCTGTTCACTGCGATCCCAAAGATCACAGGTACCTATTCACTGCAATCCCCAAAGATCACAGGTACCTGTCCTGCCTAACAATGCGCCAGCATTCCCTGAGTTTCATCTCCGAGAATGACCTGTCTTTTTGGGGCAGGTTCTTTGGGAATCGTTCCAGCTGTTATGAGTGCCTGGGTAACTATACCTTGGCCCTCGCGGATGCTGAGGAGTCAATCCGGCTTGCACCCCACTGGCCCTTTGGGTATTTCCGTAAAGGACGGGCACTGATGGGAATGAAGGTCTGCACCTGAATCTACACCAAATCTTAATTCTGTATTAATGGTGCATTTAATTTTGAGGCCAGCTACTGACTCTAACCTCTGCAATCTGCAGCAGTACGACAAGGCAGAAGAGGCCATGGAGCAGGTGCTCAAGCTGGATGCGAACTGCAAGGATGCCACCTATGACCTGTACAACTGCAAGCTGCAGCAGCTCTTGGTGAATGAACTGAGCTGTGATTGGCTGGCACATATGTAATGAAATGATCCATCAGATCTATTTGATCTAAATGGTGCGGGGAGGGAGCTTGTATTTCATAGCATTTAACTGATAATATCAAATGTGTCTATGCTAGGAAATGGGCTTTCAGGAACCACAGAGCAAGCAGCTGCTGGAAAAGTATGCCACAGTGCAAGATGCAGTCACATCTCCTGAGGCGGCAAGAAGTAAGAACAGCTAACTGGGAGATTTTTTTTCCCCCCATCATATTTGAGGAACCAGTAACTTTTTTTTTCTTTAGCCAGTTGCTTTTCTGTAACCATTACTTTAGCCAGTGTTCAGCTCCATGCATATCTGAAGCAGTTTATATCAAATGGCTGTAATTCCCCACAGTAGCTGGGGATTAAGCATGCAACCTGGAAATGCAACTCGCATCCTTTTGGCCACAGTTAGCCTGTCCATTGCGGGGCACGCACACTGGCGAGCACACGCATTTGGGGTGCCTGTCCATCGCAGGGCACACACTCACACTTAACACTCTTTGGACTATGGGAGGAAACCAGAATACCTAGAATTGCACACCATACAAAGATGGGGGGGAAGCTATGCGAGCTCCACACAGTGGAAGTGGAACCCTGGAGGTGTGCGGCAACAGTTCTACCCTCACCCACCAACAACTTTAATTTGCCATTTAATGAATAAATAATGAACAATGGGAACAAATTTTTCAAATTATTGGTAGTGCAGTGCCATATCGCAGCAGATGGGGGCAGCAAAGACACCTGTACGATAAATGATACACTAGTCCTTTACATGCTATTTATCGAGTGTGCGCATTTTTAAATAATTTAAGGTTTGCATTATAAAGACTTGTTAGATTTTAGCTAGGTTAATTTCAATAACCTGCTTTGTTGCTTTGGGAAATTAGATATTGGACAACCAAAAGTGCTCATCTTGTTAATTTCTCCTTCCTCAGTACTGGATCTCAATTCTGTGCAGAACCAGTCAGGGTGAGTATGATAAGCTTTCAGCAAGCACCCATGAGCTGTGCTTTGGGGCTGTGAAACAACTGAATGATGATGTCACAGAGGAGTGCTCTGACAAAGCTGGTTTCTGTCACCTGTTTGTCCATCTCACAATACATACAGGTCCCCATGCGTATCATTGTGGGTGGGAAATGTCACCACAGATGTCAGCGAGAAGCACCTTTTGAGCCTTTTCAAAACGTAGGGTCAATATTTCTGAGCTGTCACCGGTCTCCGAATAATTAACATACATATGGTGCTTTACGTTGCGGAACTTCTGTCCCCCCCCACCAGCTTTGGAGAGATTGAGAGCATACGAGTTCTTCATGAACGCTTTTGTGCCTTTGTTAACTTCAGAAACTCCAACATGGCCGCCCTTGCAATGGAGAAGCTACAGGTAGGATTCTTGTAATGTGAAGTTTTCCTTGCTCGAGATGCTAATGATTCCACTGGTCAACTGGATCCAGTGGTGCTTGGCTGACTCTGTTTTATGTCCCCAGTAAGTTGTAGTTCAGTGACTTGTGTTTTATCGATCATTGATTCCAGGGAGTAGAGATTGAGGACACCAAGCTTGTGATTCGGTATCCAGATCGTCAGAGAGCTGTGCTCTCACCACAGAGGCCCACCTCAGGCACCGTCCCCCTGTCATCCCAACTGACCTCAGCTGCTGGGTAATTGATTTGTGGTTGTACTTTGAGGACAAATTCCAAAGAAGACTTTGGAATATGACAGGATTAAATGGATTGATTCGATCTAACGCTGCATGATTAAATGTAGAGTGATTTCGTCTTGGTCTGTCTGCAGATCCAGGCGCAAGGGTCCCATAAATGGGGATGAGTGCTACTTCTGGAGGACCACCGGCTGCCACTTTGGGGACAAGTGCCGCTACAAGCACATCCCAGAGCAGCGTGGCCGGGACAGAAAGCCCTGGCAGCCATCATAGCCCATTTGCCCCACAAAAGGAAGGGAGAGGACTATAGATCAGCAGGACTGGGATCTCATACCACTTTGGTATAATGCCTGTTAAGACGAACTTTCTTTATTACCTAAATTATTTTTGCACAGGTCCAGCTGGCTGCACAAGCTACATGTTGTCACAGAGTGCTAGTCACAGTTTGTGAAGACGATGGTACTGGAATGGATGTGGAGACTGTGGTTAATTGATAATTCCATACTTAATGGTCAAGTCGCTTACTAGAGGTAGCAGTTCCTATCTGCCATAGTTAGTTTAACCGATATGTTTTTTGCTCAAATCCAACCAAAGGCAGTCAACAGAATGAGTAAGATGTCAAATCCATTTTCTAGTTCCAACCTTCGTTTGTCCAGTATAGAAACAGTGGCCCTAAATGCAGGATGCCTCATTTCCTTTGACATTCGACCTGGAAGGAAGAAATGGATGTCACTGGTAGTCCCTTTGAGTGACACCCTTCCCTGTGCCCCTATGTGTCAGTTTACTTTTTTTAAAACCATCTTTTACACAATGTTCCGTTTACTATAGAGAAGGAGGAAACATTTTGAAGGAATGGTCCTTTTGCACTTCTTAGGCTCCACTTCCAGGTTCTCTTGAACAGTGGAAAGGGTCAACATTTTCTAAAAAACGCACATGATCTGTAGTGGCTCTTGACAGCATATCCTTTGTCAAGTTGTCTTTCTGCAGGAAGGGTGGATTTGAAAGGGTGTACTGTAGCTAAGCTATACAAACATAAGAGTTTCCCTTCAGCATACTTGCCAATGGACTGAGTGTTCGAATGTGGATGAAGGGATGTCATCTGATTTGTATACTGGGCTTTCTGTTGGTTTTATGCGATATTGAAAATGGCTTTTTTTCACCCTCATCCAAAGTGAAAAGAGGGGTTGTTACAGTATTTTATTTTATATGTGCGTCTTCATATTTTAGCTTGGGCTCTTGGATAGGTTTTGTAGCTAGGAGACTGCACTTAGGGGATTTGTTTTACATTATCACCCTTTGTAATTCTCAGGCCTAAATGCCCTTACATCCCTCAACCACTAGATGTCAGTTTTTGCACCAGCAGGGATTCAACCTTTAGGTGTTAAACTGTTTACTGTCTTTGATTCTGCCAAGAATCGAGTCAGTTAAATGACCGGACTTGTCTTGAACAAGTTTATCAGTGTCAGGAGTTTACAAAGTTGGAAAATCTAGAGTGTGGTCTCAGGATTAAACACAGTCCAGGCTCACACTGAGGCATTTTGAATGTTAACTGACTTCAAAGTAGAAAGTTTGAATAGACCCTCATCTTTAGTCTGTTCAGTCTTTTACTGACTTGTTGTTTCTGTATCAGAACTCCGAAATCGATTTGTTATTGATTACGCAAACATTTTTGTTGTCCTGTGTTCACATTCACTTCTGGGCTTTACAAAATTGACTTTGGAAGGATTTACTGAATCAGCTTCCTGGTTTTACTTTTTTACTAAATATTCCTTTATAAAGTTTCTGGGTTTTAGGTTCTCAGGAAAAGGGAATATGTACCACTCGTTATATTTCCACCCTTGTTTATTTTCCTATAACAATATATTATTACTGTTTGGTTATGTGTCATGAAAATAACTACTACTATGCACAAATTGCAGAGGACCATTGGGAGAATTTCATACACTATGCCACAAGCACTTGCTGGCGTTGTGCTGTTTGAAAGGAGAGATTTAAGATGCTAATGAGTGGAGGATGGTTATATGGGAATCAGAGGTGCAACTTGCCTTTGCTTTTCACACTCAGTCGCTTTGTATGTATTTTGCTGTGGTTTCCACAATCTCAACATGGAGGGAGACAAAACGGTGGCATTAGGGTGACAAGATTAGTGTGATTGTGCTTATGTGCTTGTTTCCTAATGCATTATTTGCAGCGTGTTATTCTCTGGCATTAATTAGAAGGCCTCTTCACAAGAGGTAGCTGGATTGTTGTATGTGTGTGTTTTTTTTTTTTTTTTTGGGGGGGAGGGGGGGACCATAAGTGTCTTGGGGACCTTTCATATACAGCATGTTGTCAGGTCCTATTCATCTTAATATCCTGTTTTTCTTGCCTTGCATGGTCCAGATCTCATGTGTGATCCTTGAGAAACCTCAAACTGGAAGCTGTAATGGTCAGAAATGGTTTGGTAGACCCTTTGTATTAGTGATGCCTAATGTGTTCTCTGGATGGATACATGTCCTCTTTACGTTGAGTACGGTCTGAAAGGGAGGAGGGTTCTGTAGAATTGCTAAGACATACACTGCAAAGCCTGGAATACTCCATTCTGTAGTCAAACCTTTTATTTAAAAAAAAAATTTTTAAACTTTTTTTTTAATCCCTTTTATTATATTGTACTGACCAAAAAGGAGAGTACTTGCATCTTATTGCGCAATAATCATCTTAAACACTAAAATACCAAATAAGAATTTCTTTACCATCTGATTTAAAGGTCCAATTTATTTATGGGCGGGGAAACCAAGCCAGTTCAAATGTAAAACTGAAGCTAGCAATTAAGTCAATGGGATCAAAACGTCGGATTTTTTTTGTTTTACTTGGATACTAAATTTCATATTAGTCTTTGTCCTATTTCTACAGTGCTGCATTGCATGGCTTGTTAGGTGACGTCTCAGAGGTGCATATTGTGCTTTGAGAGGATGAGGAAGCCAGGAACTCCTGTCAATGAATATAGCTTAGAGCAGCGCTTCCCAACCCGAAGCTTGGGGACCCCCAGACAATCCGTATTTTTGCTCCCCCCTCCTGCAAAGACATGGGCCGCCTGGGACCCAACTGGGAAACACTGGTTTAAAGGAACTGCTCATAAGATTATTTACATGCCCGGAAGTGTCTGTTCTGATGACTTGCACAGCTCTGGTGTTAACTCTGGTTTGCTGGGATGAAGAATTGCCACATCACTTCTTTTGGAATTGGGCTTTTTAAATCATCATCTTTATTATTATTATTAATATTAAAGTTCCTGAGCAAATCGCTGCAGGTTCCCGTTCACCACAGTGCCTTTTTCATGAACGACAAAACCACACAATGGCTCCTTTAAGGTCCTACCTTGTTATTACATTTTACTTCTTCATTATTCCTAGAGAGATACTGATTCCCAAAGTGCTTCAGGTTAATAATGAATCTGTCTCACTAAATGCTCTGTTTATTAAGTTAAAACTAACTTTTTTCCCAACTGACTTTTTGGGGTAAAGATTATTTTTTCTTTTCAAAGTTATTTATTTTTTTCCCCATTATACACAATTTGTACCAAAGAGTGAAATAAAATGTTGTGTTTAGATTCTAACCTTGTCAGAGTTTTTCCTGTATTTTTATTTGATGAATGCATTGTATCAAGGACAAATGATTAGGCAGCAAGGTAGCAGTTCGTAGGAGATAATATTGTACTCTGGTGTCTTAAAATATTTTCAGCTGGACACCTTATCAAGAATGTGCCTTGGATAAATTCATATCCTAAACTACAAAATTGCTTCACTTTGCTTCAGTGGAATTAATCATGTTTCAAAAAAAAGTGAAAACAAAAATAAACTTTTCCTTCTCAACACAAACTGCCAATTTTGGTTCTGGGGATATGGAAAGGTATACATTTATAAGCCTAAGTTTCCAGTTTTGACTAGCTGATTTAAAAAAAGGAGAGATGCATTTCCATACAAAGCATGTCTCTGTTTTTGTAAAACCACCACAAGTTGAGCTAGAAAAACATCACACTTGAAACACCAAGAAATACACTAATCAAATAACTAGCGGGAAGTTCAGTGATTCAGCCTCTGTGTTTATGCGCTTTCAAGAATTACATTTGCTCAAAATCACAAAGTATAAATGGTAGAAATTGGGGATTTAAAAAAAATCCTATGTTTTATTATATCTTAGGATAATATTGTAAAATGCATTGATCTGGGTCTATTTTTGGGAGAAAGTCATGGCTGCATCTATTATGAAGCACTTTAAACAAGAACAGGGAAGCTTCCACAGTTTCAAACACTGCTGTTATTGTTGGAAAACATACTTATTTTATGGCACCACAAATTGTGGGTACAGGCGAAGCTGGGGGATCCCAGTGTGTGATTACAGACTTGTGCCGACGTTATTCTCTTAAAGGGGCCGTCTTTCACATCACCCATCCTGATATGGTCATGATCATGGGACGGAGGTTGGTAACAAGTATACACGTCCCTCGTGCTGCACAGACTTGTCAACAGTTCTTTGTCACGCATGCCTCATCATGGAGAGTGAGCTATTTAGTGTTTTTTCTTTCATATCTGCAGAGTTCTTCATTCTCTATACTGGAATGCTTTACAGGGTCGCCATAGAGCAAAGAAACTTGGATGTGAGGTTTGAAGACGAAATGGCCTGTGTGCCAGAGGATGTGAAAATAAAATGTATATTTGAATATAATTTCTCCATGAGGTTAGGTCTTTCATATATGGAAAAATACACTGCAAAGCTACTAGTTTATTTAGATTGTGAACTGGTAAACGTTTAGATCACACTTTGTCATATAACCAGAAGTAGTGGCGGTTGTGGTATGTGTAGCTGACCCCTTATTCATCCAGTAGGTTTGTATTGATTAGAGCTCTCTGATGGAGCACTTAGCCATTCTTTTGCAGATAAACAAAAACTAGAGCCAGACTTATACAAATAAGTAGTAGACAAATGGGTATTTTGCTGGGTGCCGTTTCCTTTAAAAACTCACTCCAGAAAAATGTTGATTTTTGGGTATGAATCTTATCCTAAGCAGCATAGTGCACGAAGCAGGGGTACACCCTGGATGGGATGCCAGTCTATCACAAGGCAGACAAATGCACACACACAAGTTCACACACTATGGGCGATTTAGAAATGACTGATGAAGTGGTGTCACTAAATTAATGATGGTCAATCAAAAGAAATTGCTTTCTTCCATAGCTCCATCAAAACTTCTGTTTTTGATGTAGATAATCAGATAATGTATTTTACGTCTCGGTTGCAAGTAGCAGGCAGTACAGTTCAAGGTAAGGTATTCATTCCATGCAACAGGTGTATGACTAACACAAACTGGCACCCAAGAGGAGGGATGTCTGATGATTCCCACCAAAAAAGAATACAAAAAGCTGCAACAGAGGCCATGGTTGACAATGCAGCACTCATAATGTAGATGTGTGAGCTTTCTGACAAAGGCCAAAGAGAGAGGGAAGGAGAAATAGACATAAAGAAGGAGGGAACAGAGAAGGGAGGGATTGGAGGAGAGGGCCAGTCTAGACCAAAGACCTCAGCTTATCACCCTCCTTCATTTTCTCCTTCTCTCCAAGGGAGCCACACGCAGAGACAAAGCTGGCTGTCAGGTGGGTGAGCCTCCCTCTTTAACTGCTGCCATGAGGCTATTCTTTGCTTTACTGACCCATTCTGCTCATTTAGTAGTTTACTCCTACAGTAGTATACCACTGGATATGAAATATGTGTATTTCTTGTACTTGTCTGCTCACTGTAATGATGATTTTGCATGTGTTATTAATTCTGCGTGGTCTGCGCAAAACAGAGGATCTTGAAAATTTATTAGTTCTTTCAGGCTTTGGCAACTTCTGTGCTGATTTTAATTCAATTGGTTTAATTGGTTAAGAGGAAGATGACAGAATGAGTACTCCAGCACAAATAGCAGCACTTGCAATGGAGGAATTAAAGTAGCAGAGTACTTACTTTACAATTTTCTTGCTGATGTTATAAAATACAAAATAAAAACATTTTTAAAAATCACGCAAAAATGCACGATTCTTAATGAATCCGACCAAATCCAAAAATATTAATTTCTAACAAGTAATTACGTTTTACCCGGATAAGAGAGATTTTTATTTATGACACCAAAGTCGGATATATCCAAAGAGGACCGGCAGTTTTAAATTCGCTATCAGCTTGTGTGAGAACGAACAGCGTATAGGTATTACAGCGTGGACTGCGTCATATTTAACGCAGGTTGCTTTAAGTTATTTTGTATCGTTTTTCGTTTTCAATTCGTTTTTTACGCTGTTGCAACTGACTTATTTTTTACATAGTTTACTGTAACATTCTATCCACGCATCCACGTCAAAAATGCATTTAAATATATGAGCCAATAAAGCAACAGTATCAAATTTATTTATATGAAACCGATTATGAGCTTTTGAACATCGTGAGTTTAAATACGTTTAATAAATTATACGTATTAGTAGTTTCTGTATTTTTTCTATTAGTGTATGTATTTTCTACTAGTTTACCGGCTAACGTTAATTACTTGAGCTCATCCTAGTCCCTGAACTGGCGTTAGATGTTTCTCTCCAGTGGGGGTCACTGTTGGTCTCTGGGTAATCACAACGCAGACCAAAGTACATATATACTTTATCTAATTAATGTTTCTCAAAAACTCTAAACCGTATCCCTTCATTTCGTCTTCTACATAATAGCCCACGAAATCGCAATACCTTAATGAGATCTCAAAAAAAAAAAAAAAAACACGTAAAGTTAAAATATAGAAAGAGGTGTGCAACAATTTATGCGCAAAGGGTAATATGTACGCGAGAGCCTCTCGGGGAGACTCATCTGCACGAGTCTCGCGGGAAAACCGTTAGGACGTTACACTGAATTGTATACGTATACCTGCCTACTTTCCGAAAGAATAAGGCGATCTGAATTAAATTGTGAGTTAAAATGTAACGTAACCCTTTCTGTACAGAGATGTATGTGTCTGCCGTTCTCACCAGACCGGGGCTGTGATTTTCGCCTCACAACAGAAACGCCATGTTGGGCCTTGTCCTCTTCGTGAGCCATGTGCTGCTCCAATTAGCGCACGGACTCCCGCCGGCCTTCAAAATACGCCTGGCCGGCAGTGGCGTCGGGAGGAAACCGAACCAAGGCCGCATTGAGGTCTTCTACAACAATGCATGGGGCACCGTCTGCGACGATGAGGTTGACATCAAGCTGACCAACGTGATTTGCCGCGAGCTCGGCTTCCGGCGCGGCATCACGTGGGCGCACAGTGCCAAGTTCGGACAAGGGCGAGGTGAGCATCATTTCCTCTTAAAGTTTAAGCTTGCGATATGTTAAATCCGATAATATAGGCTTTACTATATCTCAAAGAAAGTCATGACTTATTGCACTAGCACATAGCAGCTGTACATTTTTATAACGTTTTTATCACATATAATTATAGTGTCTGAATTTGGGTCCTGTAAGAGGCATATTGCAAAAACTATATTATATAACACTATTTATTGGTCTCTACAAAATCCCCCTTGACAGTCAGTTTTGCAGTAAAATGTAATTTGCTCAATTTTACACATTTCTGGGGTAGCAAATTAACTCCCCTTCCTAGTCCTTAAAGCAGAATAATGTACATAGACATAAGCTGGCCAAAATGCTTTTTCAGAGGTATTTTATTAGCTTGGATGCTGGTAAACCTCCTCCTCCTTGATTTTTAAACAGCAAAGCAGGCCAATAACTTAGTGTCTCATTATAGGAATTTGCTGTGTCCCTTATCAGGTCCGATTTGGATGGACAATGTTCGCTGCACTGGTACAGAAACATCAATAGCGAACTGCCAGTTTAATGGTTGGGGAGTCAACGACTGCACGCATGCTGAGGACCTCGGTGTGATCTGCAGTCCCCAGAGGCGGTCTGGCCCCCCGCACCACAGGCCCGAACGTGTGAACCCAGCATCTTCACGGATAGAAGATGTGAACTCACTGTCCCCTTGGACAGAGCATGCCTTTTCTCCATCTCCACCATCCGAGCACTTCAATTCACTTTCCTCATGGTCAGAGAATGCTCAGTCATCATTTCCACGCTCTGAACAAGTGAACTCTCCTTGGATGGAGGATGCGTACACATCATCTCCACGATCGGAACGGATGAACTCCGCATCTCCGTGGTCAGGTAACGCCATCCAACGCGTGAGTCCGGCTCCCCCTGAGCCAGAACGCACAATCCCTCCCCCTCCACCAGAGCGCACGAGACAGTCTCGACGGGGTCACGAGATCGCCCTGCTGCGGAACCTGAACTCGCCACGGCAAGGGCGCCGGCCAGCCCAACCCCGTGGACATGTGATCCACCTGCAGCGTAGCAATGGGAACACGGTCCCGCGTGGGCACCAGATTCCCACAGGTCTTGGGAATGCTGCTGCGCAGAGGCCCAGCAATGCAGTCACGCATGTAGAGGACAATCGGCCTGAGCCAGTGAGCAGACATGCACCGGAGAGGTACAGCAGCCAATATGATTCGGTAAGGAATCATAGGGTTCTGCTTCCGTTCCTACTGTGGGTTAAACGCTCACAGAGGTTTGTTGCCCAGTCTGTGGTTTTAAAATGGGATACTGTTAAATATTGTCAAGCTACTAGCCAGTACACAGATATTCACACACTCATTGCATGTATACTGACACATTAACTCATGCACACACCCACACTCCCAAGACTGATGATGACATTTTTTGGAAGGAATCCCATTAGTTTATAGTTTGTTACTTTGTGATTCTTGAAGAGTAAATTCTTTCATTTATCTTCCCTCATTTTTCCTGTATTCCTAAACTCACAGTGATTCCAGACAGAAGTTTTTTTTAAACCAGCGATTCTCAACCCATGGGTCACGACCCATATTTAGGTTATGGCAAGTTCTGAAAGGGTCGCAACACAGAGTTGGAAATATAAGCATTTTAAAATCAGCAAGCTCCTATGCTGATCCACAATCAGATTTCCCAGCCCCAGTCCTGGAATTAACTTATATAAATGGGTCTTGGGTTGGCAGATGCTTAGTGCAAAATTAGTGAACACTCAACCAATCCAAGAAGCCAAACCACAGATGCTTAATTTAAAATTCACTGGCAATTCCAATCAGATTTGTGCAATAGGCATTGATTGGCATAAATTACAGAGTGCATGGCGTGCTTCTTCATAACGATAATATAAATCTATACTTGATATAGGGTCGCGGTTGAGCTGGCATGATAAAAATTGGGTCTCGGTGCAAAACGGTTGAGAAACACTGGTTTAAACAATCAAGATGCAGGGAAAGAAATCTGATCATGACAAGTAATTGGAGTCGAGCAGCATGTTTGTGTTGGGATTCAGATTTGTACCAGGCCTTGGGTTTCAGGGTATGCTGAGGGTGCAATGTGAATTCTTTTGGTCACCTGTGGTGACATGGCTTGTAAGTATCTGGCTGATGGCCAAATGAAAATATCTGTCGGATTACTAGATGGAGATACAATATTGAAAGCCTTCTTTGACGGTTAGAGGATGTAGGTAAAACACACTATTCTTTCCTGGTTTGCATTCCTGTAAGGTTTCATTCAGTCAAAGGTGACAGTTTAAGGAAGCAGCTTCAATGGTGATTAGGGAACCAGACCTGTGACTCCCATTAGGATGCATGGAGAAGTTCCAAGGAGATTTGTGCTGTGGAACCTTTTGGACAAGGCAGTTAATCTGAATTGCACCAATAAGAATTCAGATGTATTAAGGTCAGAATGAAGTCATTTAATTTGGATGAAAGTAATCCATTAAAACACTGCATGACACTAATTGCATTTCAGTCAGAAGTCTGTAACCTCGCTGTTTGTCAGTTAAGGCCTAGTAGAGGAGCACTGGTTGGATGCACGCAAAACATGAGAATGGTGTTCACTTGATGTTCCAGGAACGATACCTTAGGAATATCGGAATAGCACAGTGAATATCTGGGCGTCTTCTTCCCCCTCAGGCCTCCACCCATGTGAATTTTGAAGAGGTACGTCTGCAGCCCGTCGTGCCAGCGACCAGGGGTTACGCGCTGGTTACAGAGGGTGCGGTGGAAGTGATGTACAATGGGAATTGGAGGTATGTTTGTGACCTCGGATGGGACCTCAATGCCGGTCGAGTCGTCTGCGGGATGCTGGGATTCCCTGCGGCGGAGCAGCACAACATCAACATGTACAGGTAAGCCCCCTCCACCTTGGATCATGAGGTGGATGCTAATGATGTTATTCATCTTTAAGCAGAATATGGTACGGCGTCAGAACCATATTTAAAAAGAAGTTATTTGTTCTGCTTGTTTCTCCTATTACAATTAGAATTGGCTGGTGGATTCGGGTTATTTGTGTGTTTGCCTTTCTGTGTTTTTGCATCTGTGCATGTATAAATGTGTGTGTATATATGTCAGCATGAGTATCTTTGAGTGTCTGTATGTATATAAAGGTGTGTCTGTGTGAACGTGCCTGACACTGCCTTTGTAGATGTGTGTGTTTTTGTATAGAAATGTCTGTATGTCTGCATTAACTGCCGTGGCTATTCAGCCGTGTTGCAGTGCCACATAGTCAGATGGCTATTTTTAATGGCCTGAGTGAAGCATTTGCAGTTTAAAATTAGCGGTGTTCTCTCCCCCCCCCATCCAGAAGGCCTTAATGGCACACTTATTTTACGTTTTATTTGGCCTCACTGGGCACATGCCCTTTTCCTCTCTCCTTTTCTCCCTTTTTGACTTCCTTGCTTTTCTGCTCCAGCTTTCTTTCCTCTCTGTCAGACACGATGCTGACACTTTGGCAAAAAATGACAATGTTCCGTGGATGAATAAAAATAATGCTGGTCTGGACACAGGTGATTTAAAATGGGGAAGTGGCTTGGCCACAACTGTTTGAGGATTGTGCTGAAATTCTTCATACCGATATTCCCAAAATTAGGTCAGTGACATATTTTGAATACATTTTAAGGAGTTTATAAGGGGTATATATCTCCTTTCATTTACATGCACCTTTCTTCTTTTCAGTACTTTTGATCAATGAGTGCTAGACTGTCAAAAAATAATGATACATTAATAGTGACCTGTCAAGACCGCTACCACACACCCCCCCAGAAACATTAGCCAAAGAACATGGTCAAAACATGGTCCTGCACTGGAAAATTGCTTGTCCTTCCCAATCAAAATAGCCTATGAGCCATATCATTAATGTTAGATGTATACTTTTGAAAAGCATTATGGCTGTTTTCCGGATAGCCTTCCTTCTGTCTGAGTGTCGTAATGTCATACAGTTACTTAATTTGCACATCAAGCTGTACCAGACAGCACTTTTGCTCAGTTTGTCAACTGAACCAATGTACTGTTTTTCCTTGTGAAGGAGCAGAAACTTTCACTGTTTGTACATCAGGAAACCACCCTGATATTGTCATATTTGGATTTCAGTGTTGAACTTTCACTCTATAAAACTAAACTTTGCTTAAACTTTTCCATGATTTACCCCTTAAACTTTACCTCAGAAGTTAATTATTGAGCACCAGTCATCACATTGTGTCTGGAAGAAATGCATTTTTCATTCTTAACCCTCTCAAGGCAGGCGTTGCTGATTTGCAACAGTTAAAAACTAACTACCTTATTACCCCACATACATATTTTATGAGTTTTTTTTACTCATGATAATTTTCCCCAAATAGCAGATTTTTCCTGTTACTAAAACTTAATTTGAGCCTGAAAGGGTTAAAAGCTGCAAGGATCTCTAGTCCCAGAACAGATGTCGCCCGTAGGCAGCCATGTCACTGGATATCTTCTAAAGTTCACACTTTGATTATGAGGACGTCAGGTTTAAGCAATTCCTGTTATTTCACTTTGGAGTGAAAGCAGTACTCACAAACACACCCTCACACATACACAACGCGGGGCCCGCATACCACTGCTTAAACTGCACCATTTAAACTTCCTTTGCTTTAGGCATAACTAGGATTAGAACAGCCTAGAATGAAGTGAAGATTGTCAGTTTTGCATCACGACTAGCGTTCATGTGGAGACGCACGTTCTTCTGTTCCACCTTCTAAGCATGGGCTGCTGTTGCGTCCAATCAGGTCTCTTGAACAGCCTATACATCATGTAATTATATGTTTAAGGAAGACTGAGGCCTTGAAAGCTTTTTTTTGTGTTTTTGAACAACGCCCTGCAGTGTCAGCAAGTCTCACCAGAGGTGATTAAAATACTCTCTTCTCTGTTCGAGTCACTGTTTTTTTTACATCTAGCTTACTTTAAAGCAGAATATGAGTAGATGACTTTATCTTGAATATGTTCATTTTAGGAGGCATGTATCATGTTTGACAGGTCACTTTTTTGAGCCAAGAACCATGCTCTCCTGAATAGTTGTTTTGAAGACGTGTCATTCTCAGATTTAAATTGGTGGACACAAGCCTTTGTTTGTGCTAGCACACCTTTTGATCTCTGCGGCAAAGGTCAGATCTGATTCAAAAGTATTTGCCCAAGTCATCTCAGAAAGTTGAAATAAGCAGGAATGTGATGCAGAATCATGTTTGTGGATGTTGACCACATGAACTGTGATTGTTGTAGTACATTTTAGAAGTGACTTTTGCATAATCAAATGCTTTTAGCTAAACAGGCAATAGCATCCTAAGTTGGTAAAATTGATTCTCATTGGTGTCATTGACCCTGAAACCATCTGTCACCACAGGAAGCAAGTGTGAAAGATGTTAGTGTCACTGAGGCAACTCTCTTCTGCTATAGAAAATGCCTTTGCCATATGAGCGACCCCCTTGATGGTTTTGTGGTCTAGTGCTGACATATTTGAAGTTTGGCTGTGTGAGGACCTAACTTGGGATACACTTATCCCATAATTGCTTGTCTTTAAAAATTACCCATCTGAGTGTTATACATTTGGTTCATAGAAGTGTCAGATTTTGCCGTTGAAAAAAGTGAAAGCACTTGGTTCTGCGATGCAGGAATGCTTTTCTCAGAATCCCTCCAGTGACTTGCCTTGCGGTAACTTACCACTGAAGTTGATAATTAGCTGCTGTGAGTTAAGCGGCTGTTTGTCAGCACAAGTGTGATGCTTAGTGTGAAACTGTCTAGGTGCTGGGGGTTGGGTGGGGGGAGGGTCATCCATTTCATTTAGAAAAGCCAGTGGTTCATTGGTCTGAAGGTCATGTAGCACCTTGCGTCTTAAATAATATTTAATGTACTATTTAACATAGTATTTTTATGTTGATAACCCGATGAAGGTGAAAATGCATCAGGGTTGCTCTTTAAAAAAATAACATTGGCTGTATTTTATCTGCATACAGAGTACGACTCGTGTCTCGCAGTCTCACTGAGCCTGAGTAGTACACAGACTGAAAAATCACTTGCTACATGGAACATCACACTAACTGGCAGCAGTCACCTTGTTTGCAGAGAAGTTCTTTCTCTCTCTAGGTCTGTGAGCCCTATTTGTTTGTCTTGGACATCCGTATTAGTGTCTTGAAATGTAGGGTAGTTGCAATAACACCACAGGTTTCAGACAAATATGTGTTTATTAGCTCTTTTTCTGATCCAAAAAAAAATGTTGTCTGGGCTCGGCCATGACAGTACCACTGCAGCGCCACGTGGCAGACGTATTAAAGCAAGTCATTCCCAAGACCAGTGGCTAAATTCAGCTCCTCCATTCATATTAATGAACCGCAGAAGCTCCAAGTCTAACTGTGGAGTTTCTTCTCGGGTTCCCTCAAGGGAGGAGGAACCAAGCGAAGGCCAAGACAGCCTCGAGCTTAAGAAGTGTGTGGCATTCACTGTTATGGCCGGCCCACATTAACACGTGCCGTGGATTCCTGAGACGCCAGATGGAAGAAATAAGAGGCGGGGCCCTTTAATCGGATGTATTTGGCTTTGCGTTAGTCCTTCAATGGCAGACATCCACTGTGGTCAATAAAAATACTTCCTCCTTCACAAACTGGCTTATTTTTTGGAGTCTGTGTTTTAGTTTATACACCTTAGTCAAGGGTAGACCATCAACGGCATGCCCCAAATCCTGGCTGTTTTAAATTCGGTAGCATTTTTTTATTTTTACATTTCTGTGGAACACTTTGGCACAACAGGTCGTTGTCGGCCTTGTCCCTGATGTCTTGTGAGCGAGTTGGATACTTGGGTACCATTTGGTAGGAAACAAGTGTTTTACCTCTTTGAAATATACATTAATATAGTCATAACATAGTATTCTTACCTCTTACATTAGCTCATGTGTTTTTTTTTTACATTACGTTTAGATCTACCTGAGTAGCAGTAGGTACTTGAAAATTCATGAAAATCACATGTGACTAGGGATGCTCATATTGACCGTTTAACCGTTAACCGACTGAATGAATTTTGACCGATTATTACTATCAGTTAAACTCATGGGGCGTTATCACGTGCCTTCTACTGCGACGAGTGAA
>JAODJU010000041.1:3786785-3814189 GCA_026776725.1 Gnathonemus echidnorhynchus
TCAGTTCTGATTTAATTCAATTCCAATTTAATGTTCTAATCCGATCGGTTAAGGATTAATGTTCGGTTAACGAACGGCGGTTGTCGGTTGGGAAAATTAACCGAAATGAGCATCCCTACATGTGACTCTTATTAAAGGATAAATTTTACATCTGCTGCGGTTCCCCGACCCTGTTTTTTCCAATTTCAAATGTTCTGTCTTGGATAAAAGCCAAGCGAATGGCTGAAAATGCCTTTTCTACGTGTAGTTAGAGGTAGCGCAGTGTCCGCCTTGTTTGGTCGAGGTGCTTCTCCATCCACAGGTGATGTTTGTATGATTTACATCTCGATGGTGATTCCAAAAGTGTTCACTTTGGCTAGACAGCTTCCCTAAATGTGAGGCAGAAATATCCCGGGGGTGGCCATGCATGGAGAGCCCGACTTGGCTCCACAAAGGGAACATTGAGACCTTCGGCTGCTCCTGGTTTGTGGCCACAGAGCCGCACCAACATTTTTGCTTGTTTTGCATCCCGAATGATTTATCGGCTGTTTATTTGCCAGCTGTCTGTAACGTGGCAAACAGAGTGGAGGGCTGCCAGTCATATGCTACCTGCATCGAGGTACAAGACTGACATTTTACTGCATGCACTTGTACTGTGTAGCATTTTGGATATTTTCTGAGGTCACGCAGTTGTTTATGTACCTCAATCAAGGTGTGCTTTGATGGGATTTAGAGATGATTTTAAAGTCCACACAGGCAGTATTTGGGATTTGCACACTTACAGACATAACCTTCGCCTTGGTGAATCATTTTTGATCACTTTTCCAACTTTTCAATTACCAAGACGTAATTACGGTTTTCACCAAATGGTTATTCTTGTATTCTCACTTAATTTTTTACAATAAAAATGTTATTTGCTTCTTTATTCTGTATAAATAAAACTGATTGAGTGTCAGTGTTTATTATATTACAAGTTATTGACTTTATATCTGTTTTTTAAGTCTCTTGCCACTACTTAGACTGTTATAAATTATTTGTGTAACTGACACTTGAATTCAGGATTGATCACTGAAGTGCTGTACGCTGGTCTGTTTTGGCTTAAGTCGTGCCTCACGACCTGCAGCCCAGTAAACTACCCATCCAAACTGCTGCCTGTTTTCACAATAGATATTAGTCAAAGTCCAAAGCCCATGAACAACCTTTAAATGAGGTTGGGTGTCTTGAGGAAATGTGGTTGGTAAATGTGTGGCAGTCAGGACTTGTTTCCCCTTGTCCAGTGATGATATATCAGTTATGTTCACATTGGCACAGCTGGTGACTTTGCCTGAATCAATGCAGTGACCTTCCCTATTTGTGTATTTCAGGAAGGCATGGGACACGATGATAGCTGATCCATCTGACAGGTGAGGGTGAAGAACTGTCTTAAAAATATATGACAGAGAGGATTTGGCAGCTGAACTTTTTTTGAAGAAGGAATCCAAAGATGACATATAATTTAGTGCTATTATCATAACTGTTAGTTTAATTCAAAGATTGTTTCACTTAAAGTCTAAGTAAATTAATGCAAGATGTTACTGAAGACATTTTTATCCATAGCTTGCAACTCTGTCCTTTATTTCACAGTTAAATATGTACTATTATTTAAAGGTAATATCTTATATCCAAAATGTTTTGTCCTCAAGTCCGATACTTTGGCTGCTTCTTGCAGGCTGGGCTCCCAGGTCAGCAAGAAGACCTCCTGGGTTGAGAAGGTGCTCTGTCAGGGCACAGAGAGCAGCCTGGAGCAGTGCCGTGCACTGGTGTCCATCCCCCACAGCGAGGTTCCCTGCCAAGGCGGCATGTTCGCCGTGGCTCGCTGTGTCCCAGGGACCCAGTTTGCCAGTTTGGCCTCCGCTTATGACAGCACATCATGGGTGCCCCACACCAATCAGGTGAGTGCTTACTGGCCTCCTCCTATGACAGCACATCATGGGTGCCCCACACCAATCAGGTGAGTGCTTACTGGCCTCCTTTTTGCTTTGTCTGTTATGTTCAGTCAGAATGACCAGTACTGGTGTATCCATCTGGATGGACTATTTCCAGAATGGTACATTGCAATTAGGCAGTTTAAAAACCATTGCAAAACTTTAAAAAGCGTGCTGAACAGAACCCTCTGTTCTTTGGGATTAAATGCATGGAAAGTTGGACCACACATGTAAAGGACATTTTTACAGGGTTTCAAAGGCTCAAAATATGTTTTGAGAAAAAAAAACTACTCTTTTCTTTCTTGCCACTTCAATTTTAACTCCAGTTTCAGGCATCTTTGGTGTATGTATTTCGACTTCAACCGTACCTGTGAAATAAGATGTGAATTTAAAGGGCTTTATTACAGGAATCACAATACATACATAAAATTCATCAGTTGTCGCATCGCCTTTTAAAGAATCCGATTTGTAGTTATCATGCAGCTATGACTGAGGAAGCACAGATTTTTGGCCAATGAATTAGCGGATGACTGTTATGCTTGAATTTGTTGCTCTGTGTGAGTTTCACTGAGTATATGTGCGTTTCCCATTTGTGATGTTCCAGGGTGTGGTGCGACTGAAGGCCGGGCCCCGTCTGGGTGAGGGGCGCGTGGAGGTTCTGCGCGAGGGAAAGTGGGGCACAGTGTGTGACCACCTGTGGGACCTGCCAGATGCCAGCGTGGTGTGCCGGGAGCTTGGGTTTGGCACGGCGCGCCAGGCACTCAACAGGGCACATCTGGGCCAAGGTGAGGCGCTCCTGTTGTGTGCTCCTGTATCACTGCTGCCAGGGATTCACCCTGATTTCTTGCTTTCCATGAGGATAGTGAGGTATTTCCTTGGAGTCGCCACTGCGGGTTGGAGTGGTAGTGAGTTGGAAGGTGTACATATACCTCAATGGTTGCGTATTTTCAGTTTCTGATTTTGCAAGTTTGGCATTTTGTCATTTGTGTTTCATTTATAGCAAAAATTCAGTAGAACCCCTGGGAGCCATTAGTGGTATCTGGTTGCTATAGCAACGAAAGATTATATTGATAACCAATGATAACCAAGATCAGTGTTTGACTGATTCCTATGGGAAGTGACTAAATTTTTCTTATCTTCTGGACATGATTAAATATTATCTGTCCAGCTCAATGGGTAGTCTTTGTGTGGTAAAACCAGGCTTGAGGGTGAAAAATATCCCTACAAAAACAAGACATTGGACAGGTAAAAAAAAAAAACAATTATTTTCACTCAGAATATTCAGAGCCACCAGATGTGAAAAAGACTCATCAGTGATTGGCTGGTCATGCTTTGGCAAAGCCTGCCATTGGTCCCCTCTCAACCCTTAATCCTCAACAAAGAAAAGCAAATACCCATGGTGGGTCATGCTCACTGGGAACTGTTGATGTGTCATATTTTGTATTTTGCATTACAGCACCAAGCTTTCACAGGGAAAGGCTTTGTGGAACAACTTGTGTAGATGAAGCCCATTCTTTGGTCTGATTTCTGATCCCTATATAATCCTTCATGAGTGAATCTCATCAGGATGTTATCTGTACTGTAAACAGACATTCTTACCCAGACTGTATATGCAGCAGGAAGTGAATAGTATCAGGCTATGTCTGCTTAGTTATACTTTACTATAGGAGTTAAGAAGTGAGTAATCATATACTGTTTAACCATAAAGTTATTTTGGATGGTTGTCCTTGGGTAGAAACAGTTTCCATTCATGCGGTTTTCATTTATCTAGTAAAGTACATGATTGAAGTCCCAATAAGTCCTGTTCTGTAGTTACTTGGCACTTTTCTCAGAACCAGCCGTAATTGCTGGAACCCGGTGGCTTTTCCTGTGGATCTGGACGGGCTTGGGATGGATCGCCATCTTTGCCCAAAAAGCCTTTGTTTGGTTTAGCTGATGAACCCCCCAAGAAAAGTGAAAGGAGCCAAGATCCTGTGTATGTGTTAAGAAATGTAACTTTTTCCTGTGGCAATGCAGGCCGCTAAACATACAGCAGTTAGTGAAGGCACTTATTAACCTGTAGATCAAAGGCAGTTGTAGCGAACACATGTGCTGTGCTGATCTGAATCTTGATAATGAGCTTGGTTCCGTTGATGCCTGGTTTATTTAACAGATGCTTTTGATCTCAGCCATGTTCAAATGAGGATTAGAGAACACTGCCATTTAGAAATGCCTTCACTATGGGTGCTGTGTGACAGCATCTACACACTGGGATGCACTTCCCCACAGTTTAAACAGTTTGTAAATAAAACTCATTATTATTAAAAGGGTCAGACTCAATTAGCCTAACTGCTATTCTGAGGATTGTGGGAGGGGAGCCATACGACATGGGTTTCCTCTTCCTTATTCCTGCTGCAAGGTCAGAGGTTATTGAAGGTTGTTAGAGTCTCCAGGTAAGGGAAACATATGTCCAATTTAACTTAAAATAAATGAACAGTAGATTTTCCTAAGTCCATTATAGATCAGCACAAGGTCCATCAGAAAACCACACCCAAAACATTAAGCTCTCCCGCCAGCTATTATTTTTTCATTTGCAGAGAGCTAAAATAACTTGCTGAGATGATCCATCATGTCCTCAGATGCCAAAAAAATTACAGGGGGCAGACGGCTGCCATTTTCATCTCAAGGCCTTGGTTTCCGAGTCTCAGTATCATTCTGTCAGTGACGTAACAACCCCTTGCTTGTGGCTCCTCACTCCACATTAAAACTATCAAGGCTTGGTGGATTTAGACCAGCGATCCTCTCTGCAGCCACTCCTAATGCATTTAGGTTAACATTGTCTGTCAGTGGGTTATACCAATAACACAACTGACAAGCAGGGAAGAATCAGAGGATGAGCTTCCCAGGGCTTCTCTGTCTTTCTGGGACTTTCCCTGTCTCTCTGCGGCTTTCTGCTTCTTTTCTTCTGTAGGCCGCAGATTTTCTTCCCGGACTTTTACCTCTGGATCCACCCCCCCTGTGGAGCCGTGGTCTCCACTGCATTCCACTTAATGACAAGTGTCTTTGGCCCTGGAAGCCAAACCCAATCCCGTCATTGTCCGTAAAAGCTGGAAGCAGCTGGCATGTCTGTCTAGAAAAATGCCATTTAGAAGTGCCTTCATGTTGACGTGATGTGATTGGTCTCCCAGTGCAGACTTCCCATTGACTCCTTCCCTCATCACACCATTATCTGAGAGTTATACATGTTGAGATATGTTTGAAAGTGATTTCTCAATCAACACATTTATATCTTAAGACATTTCAATTTATAGTGTATTTACAGTATATGTCATTATACATGCATTATTATGTACAGTCAGCCGTGCTACAATGCGTAATATCATACCTCGAATCTGTTCTAATTGATATATTGGTACCAAAGTCCAATACAATGTGGAATTGCATTTGTATTTGCACGATTTTTAGTCAGAGAGGCACTATGCAAACTACAAAGCCATATAGTCTTTAGCAAACACGTACTTGCATACTTGTTGTAAAAACAGCTATATGAATGAACGATAGTGATGTCCGATTCATGAACAAATCATTCTAGGCAATCCACAAGTTAGAGGGTTCAGCATGTTCGGTTGAAGCAGTTACTAGGCAATTCTTATGAGACTCATAAGACTCATAGGAGATGTTTATGATATAATTTATTAATGTATTATCATTATTTCTTATTTAAAAAAGAATACAGTTACATTTTTGGCCACTGGTACCACTGTTTTTATAATTTGATTCATTTTGTTTGCCGTAAGTTAATAGGTTTTGGAGTTGCATTCCCCTAACCTTATTTTCCCCATTTGATATTTGTATTTTAATATGCAATTTTAGTGAGCACAAGGTTTTTCAGGAACACATTCATCTCGTTGTAGCAGGACTGACTGTACAAATGTAATTATCTTGTGCAGTGCATTAACAGTAGTCTAGTGCTGTATATTTTGGATGACTATGGTGGTTCAGTGTGTGTGTTGAGTTTGCATGGTCTCCCTGTTTTGCTTGGGTTTCCTCCTGGTATTCTAGTTTCCTTCTGCAGTTCAAAAAACATGCGGTTTGGTAAATCGGTGACTCCAAATAGCCCATAGTGAATGATCCCCCTTGCTTCCTGGATTCGAGGCTCTTCTTTGCCTGGTATTGCACAAGTGGTTGGAAAATGCATGTGTATTCAGACTGTGAACACAATACTGAATGTGTCATCATTGATGTCAGTCATACTATCATTTCACTTTATCTTGCTCATTTGACTTCCTCTGCCGGCCCCTGGAAGATGGGCTCCCCCTTTGAGTCTAGTTCCTCCAAGGTTTCTTCCTTTTAGGGAGCTTTTCCTTGCTACTGTCGCCTCTGGCTTGCTCTCTAGGGGCTTTGGCCAGGGATAATGTAATGCGCTTTGAGACAATGTAATGTTGTGAAAATGCTCTGTACAAATACAAATTAATTGAATTGAACTGAATTTTATGTTTTAAGGAAACATGCTTTAATGAAGACTGCACAGAGTAAATAGAGTTAAAAATGAAAAGGAATTTTGTTTTAGAGTTTTTTGTTTTATTCTGTCTGGAAAATTAAAGCATGCTGTGAATTGTTGATACACTGGTCCTTAATTGGTGAGGACTGCCTAAGTGCTGTTTAATCAAAGGAAAGGAGGCATGAGAGGCTGAAATAAGTTTCTTTTAATGAAGGATTCTGTGCCGTTCTGATTGATGCAGATGAAGTGCTTTAGGAACCATTTGAGTGAGTTAAGTGTAAAATTGGTAGCTGTGTAAATCTGGCAGAAAGGAGCCTGCCAAGGCACCAGGCTGACGGCTCGCACCCCCTCTGCAGGGACGGGCCCCATACACATGAACTCTGTGCAGTGCACGGGCACGGAGAAGTCCATCTTGCAGTGCCAGCACCAAGAAGCTACCTACTGGACCTGTAAACACTCCCAGGATGCGGCGGTCCGCTGCAATGTGCCCAAGATGGGCCTGGAGAGCACGGTGAGGCCCATTCCTACAGTGTCACCATCATCAGCCATGAAAAAGATCCACTGGGTGTTACAATGTCTTGCTTTTTGCTCTCTTTCTTCCTTCCTTCACTACCTTGTGCTCTTCAAATATGGCTCCACCCCTTTGATAATGACTCTGCCCCTTTGATCCTGACCCCACCCCTGACCTAACTACTCCACCTCCTTTGATTCTGACTCCACCCCCTTTGATCCTGACCCCACCCCTGACCTAACCACTCCACCCCCTTTGATTCTGACTCCACCCCCTTTGATCCTGACCCCGCCCCTGACCTAACCACTCCGCCCCTTTTGATCCTGACTCTGCCCCTGACCTACCCTGCTGCCCCACCCAGGTGCGCCTCGTGGGTGGTCGGGAGCCTGCTGAGGGCCGTGTGGAGGTGTTGCTGGACGTGGGCGGTAGGCGGCGCTGGGGGGCCATCTGCAGCGAGAACTGGGGCCTCACCGAAGCCATGGTGGTGTGCCGGCAGCTGGGCTTCGGCTTTGCGTCACGCGCTCATCAGGTGAGCGGAGTTTCATGGCCACTAGTGCGTGGGCATGTGGGAGTGATGAATGTAAACAGAAAACCTGCTATTGTGAGGAAGCCTTTGAATATGGCGTGTAAATCACTTTGGATTAAGCAAGTGCTGAGTGAGGTCAATGCAAATACTATAAAATACTGAGGACAGTCTTAAAAAGGGCTGTGAAATAGTGTAAAATTAACATTATTATGCTAAATCAGGTGCAAAACATTTACTTAAGTTGCATGATTCAGTTTTTCCATGTGTCTACATACTATAAGGCAGATGAATGTGGACTGAGATGAAATTCCATCCCATTAGGTCCCAAAGGCCAGGATAATTACAGACAGATTATGAGGTGTTGGGCACATTTTAAGACATAGTGTGTTAATTGATCACACCTGTCACGCATGATATAAAGCCTTTGTGTTTAGGCTGCACATAAAACTAAAAAGAATTCAGTTTCAAGGTGAATTATTTTCACTTGATTCATTTGCCCAGAAGTATAGATATGAGCAGCATTTAAATACTCCTTACTAATAGTAATTTATTAATAGCCTGCTTTTGGCCTAAATTACATCAATATTGCTGCATATATTTAAAAATGTATTCCCTAATGTCTCATTTTTCCCCAGTCCTCTACATTTGCATCAAGTGTTTCACAGGTTCACTTAGTGTTCATATTCTGGAAGGCTGTTCTTCTGTGGAGTTATTTCCCAAACGGGTAATTGCAGGCTTTACAAAAAAGAACGCGTGACCACTGCAGAAGAAAGAGTCGGAAGAAAAACAAACTTAAAATAGGTTTTCGTTGCTTGGATTGGCCAAAAAATGTTGGTGTTTTAATTTTTCTTTTCAGATGCTTGTGGCAAGTACATAAGGGAAAAGGCGTGCTAAGGACTTCTAATGACTGCGGCTATTAGTGCTGCTGGTTGCTAATCTTCGGTGGGATTAGCTGTGGGCGCCGCTAATGACACCCTCTTTATGTTAAATAACATTAAAAACACAACTGCTGCTTGTGCTGTTGATGTCATGTGATGCTGAGGGTATCTGACCGCGGTCGGCAGAGTAAGCAACAAGATAGCCCGGTGTTGGCACTGGCGTTACATTAGGAAGACGTTAACCTTGGCTTCTGGCTTACTGCTGTGCAGGAGACCTGGTTCTGGTCCGGGGACCCCAGTGCCAGTGACGTGGTTCTAAGCGGGGCGCACTGCACGGGGTCCGAGCTGTCCATCCAGCAGTGCCGCAGGAACAGCCAGGTGTACTGCCCTCGGGGTGGTGGGACAAGGGCAGCAGGTGTCAGCTGCGTGGAGAGTGAGTAGCCCCAGCAACGTCAGGCCCATCTCCTCATACCTCCACAGCAGAAACACTTCTCTACACTCACCACCTTTACAGTGTAGCTCATTCAGGAGGACGCTCAGGAAAACCCAAAGAGCTTGTCAGTACCGAGCTTTTATTATAGTACGTTTTATTTATATAGCAGACATTGTACGTTATTTTTGAGAAAGTAGCGTCAGTCTGTTCTTGGAGCAATTGGGGATTAAGGGCCTTGCTCAAAGGCCCACTGGTGAAACTACTCTGTTGATCCTGGGATTTTAACCGGCAACCTTCCAGTGACAGGCATCCTACAGCATCCTAACCATGGAGCTGCACACCACCACTGTATGGAATATAACTGCCATAGATTGCCCACAGTTGTGGTTTGTTGTTTGTCATGCATGGCTGATAATGTTCATGATAATGATAATGATGATAAGTACCCCCCCACCCCCATAGCGGCCCCTGACCTGGTGATAGACGCCCAGCTCGTGCAGGAGACAGCTTATCTGGAGGACCGGCCTCTGCACCTGCTCACCTGTGCCCACGAGGAGAACTGCCTGTCCTCCTCTGCCCACCGCATGCAGTGGCCCTACGGGCACCGCCGCCTTCTACGCTTCTCCTCCCGCATCCACAACTTGGGCCGCGCCGACTTCCGCCCCCGCGCCTCCCGGGAGGCCTGGGTCTGGCACCAGTGCCACAGGTGGGCGTGATGGTGCTGCGAGGACCAGCACCCTCTGCTTATAACCATCAGTCTAACCACGCTTATCAAAAGCGTCTTCTCACATCCTGTCCACCACACAACCACCCTCTCGCATGTTTCTGTCAGTAAGAAAGATGTTTCTGCAAGCGGCAAGATTATAACACTAATTGTTTGTTTGCGTAGCAGCGTAACTGTTAGTTTTCATTTACGATGACCTGCAGTTCACACAGGATCGTTTCGATTGGCGGAAGTATTTAGGAACACCCTTCAGGACAAAAAATGACACAGAGGAAACCCTTTGCGTGACCACAAGTATGACCCAGAAATACGGCCCACATGTTAAGCTCTGCGTGAGACCCCGCAAAAATGTGATGTGATAATCAAACTGTCAAAATATAAATGAGCCTGGTTAGTGGCGATGGGCGCTGATGGGGAGCCCAATTTCTCTGTTTGCAGACATTACCACAGCATCGAGGTGTTTACACACTATGACCTCCTGACCGTCAACGGCAGTAGAATTGCAGAGGGCCACAAAGCCAGCTTCTGTTTGGAGGACACCACCTGCCCCGACGGTATGTCATTATCTCTGCCTTTATCATCAGTCACCATTTATAATAGCTTCTTACATTTTCTATAAACAGCCACGCGTGTGATTCTGGAGAAGCTATGATGGTTTGATGTGCAGGACTGCAGAAACGCTACTCCTGCTATAATATGGGTGACCAGGGCGTGACGGCGGGCTGCTGGGACACGTACCGACACGACATCGACTGCCAGTGGGTCGACATCACGGACGTCAGGCCGGGGAACTACATCTTCCAGGTCAGAGTTCATGCAGGTCATCGGGCGCCCGTTCTCGTCGACGTCAGACCATGAGCTAAATAAGTCACTTCCCAAGTAGGAGTTGACTACACAGCAAAAGACACACCAAAACAATGCTGTGTGTTTACCTGGTATTTAGATTGTTCATTTCACCTCATTTTGAAGAGTGTGATTTATTGCACAGGAAATTCTCTGCTGTGTGTCTGGAAGCAGAGGCCATTCTAAAGCCACTGGACTGGCAGACAGGACGCACAGGGACCCAGAGATTCACAGCCAAGGTGCAGGCTGTAATTAAAGAAGGGAAAGTCTGCCTGAATCATTTGCATTCATTAAGGCGTAGACCCTTCTGGAGAAAAAACCGAGCAGATGGAAAGTGTGTTTACAACCATTGTGTCATTTTCACCACTGAGAAAATGCTTAAGAAGTACAGTACTGAAATTGGTAAAATCATCTTTATCACCCCACAAATACCGCGGTACCTCCCTCCTGTTCTTCCTCCTCCTATACCAGCCATAGTTCTGCTCTATTTTTATTATCCCCTGTCATTTTTCTACACTGTCTCAAAAAATATATATAATTAGTATAACATTAACTGCAGTGATGTCTCCCTCTGATGTTGCCCTTAATGAAATCTCTGTCATTTTCTTGCTGAATCTTTGTTAACTGTTTCATGGCAACCATGTTGGGGGGGCACACTATATAAAAGTTAATTGTATTTAATTAAATTTAAAAGCTGACTTAATTTTGTTAACTATGTCACTTTGCATGATGGAGTCGTCTGTTTTCTCTCTGTAGGATAATGCTTAAAGAAAATGGCTGCTGTGTAACAAGCCTTGATTTAAAGGCTTTTGGGGAGAATGCAAGACAGTTCCCCAGGTTTCCTGTTCTGCTGCTTTGCTGTCTGTGTGTGGCACATGTCATCACCAGGGCCTCATGTGGCAGGATCCAGTATGACCTAATAAAACAGGCTCAAAACCATGGATACGTGGAAAACTGCTTTGGAGATACAGATGCAGCATTTTAATTTAAAAGGGAGTCGGCTAACTTTATGGCGGGCAGCAATGTTATATCCATGGCAACAGACTCAGAGTTACCTCCTTATCCTGACATAATTAGAAAAGCTACTGTAATTAGCCCCTGCCCTCCTTGGGCACGGGGGCTGTTGGTGTGTTACTGGGCTATGCTATTGTCGGTTCTGATTGTGGGGCGTCTCAGACAGTGACCATTTAGTGTGCTATATAGCGAACCTCACTGAATTACAGGGCGTAACTAAAACCTAAAGAGGCCAGCTGGCGGGATGTACAGCCCATGACTCTGATGTCCCCCGTCACACAGCAGGACCTCTTTCCAGCTACACTATGGGCCCCTAGTAAAATAAGCTTTTCTGCAACATTCATCTTTTGTTCTTGACGAGAATTTTTTTTCCTATGATTTTTTTTGGGGATGAATTCTCACATGATTTTTAATGTATTTCCTGCCTGAATGTTGTAAAACCTTTTTAAATTACTCAAGCATCTGCAGTATTTTCATTTTTAAGTCCTTAAGTTTTCCATGCTTTTTATTTTAGGGATGAACTTATAAAGAATACCATCCATAAATGTCTCCTGAAGAGCCTGGGGAGGGCTCATATTTTCCTGACACTTTCTGCATACATACGTGAAGTGTTGTGGACCACATTGCTGACGGGGGTCTCTCTCCTCCCCGGCTTTCCGCAGGTGGAGGTTAATCCCTCGCTGGACATGGCAGAATCTGACTTCGTGAACAACGTGATGCGCTGCCGTTGCCGATACGATGGACAGAGAGTCTTTCTGTACAGCTGTCACACCAGTATGTGCCGGATGCGTACCCCCTCACATCTCACACACACACACACACACACACACACAAACACACTTGCATGCACACAGCCTTGGCCATTAGCTGAACTTGCTAAACTTGCTCCTCTGAAGATCAGTCCTGGCTCTGTGGAGGCAGCAGTGATGAGACACAGTGCTTAAGGTTTAATCATTTTATTTGTTCATTTTGATCACGATGTCATCCACCTGTCCAGCTCAGACTGCAGGCTCCCCTGATTCCAGTCTCTCGTCCTCTCTCTCTCCTCTAAGCCCCCTTCCCCCACATGATCCTGGCCATGATAACCTGTCTGCTTATTGTTGCCTTTCATCTGGAGTATTCTGTCTGCCACATACTGATGTTATTTTCTAGGTCACTGATATGTTCACACTGAGATCTAGGTGCTTTTCCTCCTCACTACTGCTTTGCTTGGATGCTTCCCCAGACCTCCTGTCCCATACCGTGAGCACTGTTGACCCATTTCTAACTGTCTGCTGCATCTCTCGGATCTGGACGTGTCGGAATGAATTTCAGCCAATAACAGGCAGCCTTGTCGAAACTCACCATTTCTGTCCCCACCAGGAGATGCCTACAGCCCCGAGTCTGAGGACCTCTTCGAGCACGGAGCTCAGATCTCCAATAACTTCATCTAATCTGGGCAGAGCTGAAAGCTAGGGGGCGGGGGAGGGGTGGGGGGGTGATGGCAGGGTCATATGGTAGGTAGGTAGGTAACAATGTCAGAAAAGTTACAGGAGGGCACGGGTACTTCTAAACTGTCAGCTTACGGGAGCTATACTGAGTGGCTCATGCCTTGGGGACAACTGGATCTATGGGGATTCCAGTGCCAAAACAACATTCGGAATGGGACCTTAATGGCAGTTGCAGGGACAGATGTCATCATGGTAACAGTTTAATTTAAAACAGCTCATAAGTTAAAAGTTTGGGTCCGATTAAACAGTCTACTTGTTTTTTCTTAAATGTTACTTCTAAATATTATTCTAAGATATTTTTAAATTATTCAGGAACTATTACAAAGGTTATTTGAAAAAACTTTTTAATATATGGCAGTGGACTTGAAACTTGCTGTCCGTGTTGGAAGAATCCTCTTTAGGTAAATGTGTAGTGTCTGTAGAAATAGACCAGGTTGCTTTTTGTTTTGTCTTTTGGAAGATCTGTGATATCCATCTTGAAACTGGTGCTTTTTTTCTTGGAATTCATTACAGTATTCTTTGTGTTTTTAATTATAAATACATATTTTTTTGTCAGATTAGGAATAAGTTTTAAATAAATGTACTGTTGCATTTGTATTGTCATGTACATGTTTTAAGTGTTTTTTTTTAAAAAAACACAAAACAAGTCATTGTCTCCTGCTATGTTTTGAGGGTGCTGTCATACCATATAAAATTACAGACGACTCACATGAAATAATGCACTTTTCCTGTTAGTCATTGGAATTTAAACAGTTATGTTTGCAAAACTTGTCACCAAAATGATAACCAACAATGGCAGCGAAAATATACCATTTTCTAAAGTGTCCACTGGGATATAGCACTTACGTCAGCATGACGACACTTTAGTGAAAATGTAATTTTCTTTGTTCTACTGGTGATATAAAGATAATTAAAACTTTTGTATATTTTGTGTACAGTTTGCTTACATGTGATTCACAAAGAAAAAGAGAAATAAAATCTGAGTGTATTACTGTTAAAGCACCCAACCAAAGAATAAATTTTAAATAAATGCTATTAATATTAGTGAAAGATGTTAAACATGTTAAATTTAAGTACTAACAACCGGTACTGGAAACAGCGAGCAGTATTTCGGTACTGTGTGGAAAACCCACTTAAAAGCATGAAATGAGTTTGCATGGGTACCCATGAGGACGTGGTGGTCTCTCCCGGAGCGAGGGGCCAGGCGGAATGGAAACGCCTGGACCTTCGAGCCGCAGCCTCGGCTGCAGGGCCTAAACCACTTTAACAGACGTTATGGGTGAGGAGATACCACAGAGTGGAAAGCCGGCTTTGAAGGGAGCGCTTCACCTAAAAGGAACGACAACGGTATCATTTCATGTCTATTTTAGACTGTCTGTCTGACTGTTTTTCTTTCCTGTTTATTGTTTTGTGACGCCCAGTTACCATCGCTCTGCAACCAGGAGACCGAACGGAGAGATTCCATCAATTACAATCACATTTGTTCTTTCGATATTATGACAGCGTCAGTGCGATTCACCCTGCTGGTGTACTAAATTGCTCTCTGGTAGGCCTTTATATGCTCTGTCTTAATCCCTTACCTCATTTAATTCTTAATGGGAATCTTAGAGGTTCATGGAGTTTAAGACTGCCCACAACCCCTGATGAACTCTCCCTCAAGTGAACAACCAAAAGCTCAGTGTAGTTCTGCTCTTGTTGGAAGCCCTAATTCCATTAAGATATATAAATGCTCTTCCTTCAACATAGCAAAACGGGAATTATATTCAGATTGCATGAAACAGTTACAGGTCAAGCATGCTTTTTATTATTTGGTAAAATGAAATGCAAGATGCTTGCAATGGCATTAAAATAAAATACTGCACAATGAAATGGGAACATCTGATGACAGTGGGGAAAAATACTGACTTCCCGTACATACTATCAATACTTATGTCTAGGTTTTTTGTAAAGGAGTTAGTCAGTATACAGTACATGGGATAAACGTGTTTTTTTTTTTTTTAAAGCGCTGGGTCAATTTCGGGAAAAGAACTACCTCAAATTAGCCTGAAGTGGGGGTCTATAAACTGCCCGGAAAGGCCAAGACAAGCACATAATGCAGACTGACCGCAGGCATTGGAGCTCAAATGGACTTGTCTTTCACTGCAATGCCTAACGTGCCCGTGGGTAACAGCGGCGACTGAACACTTGCATACATGAACGCTGCAGCTCTTCACCATTATAGGTAGTGACTATGTCAGGGCAGAAATAACCTACCAAAGAACCGGAGCGGGGGAAAAAAAATCAAGCAAGTAGAAAACCGTGTAATTTTGTGCACGTATGTAACGGCTGACTTTAACATGCACATCTGTTAATGTAACCTTGCAGAACATCTGTCAGAACAATACAGTGACGTACTGCGGCATCTTTAACATTCGCACTTAACGAAGCATTTACTTCACTTCATCCGAAAGCCCGTAACTTGCTCCAGACAAATGCACACGTGTATTGCTGGGAGATTGCTCTTCAAGATCATCTGTGTCCTCGAAAAACCTTTTGTTAAAAAACAGAGCAAACCTAGCTAACAACATAAAAAGAAAATTTAAAAAGCCGGCTACAACGTTGGAAAATACTTCACTTTATCAGACGCCGATTTTGTGTTTAGATAGATTGGTTAGGCATTTTACAGTGCGACATTACAAAATTTAAGACGGGCAACCGGGATACAACGACAAACCAATGATCAAAGAAAATCTGAATTAATGAAGACTCTTTGTGGCACTAAGCAACATCCATCTAACCAAGGGAGTGGAACAAGCAAAAATAGCTCAAGAGTACGCTCACATCCGGCTGAAAACACTTTTAGACACGCAGGGTTTCTTGCAGGCGTATACACAAACGCAATCAAGCACTTAAGCAAACGTGAAACGCGACATTGCCTTCAAAGTAAGCATTCATTACTCAGACAAGCAGTCCTGGGCTACCTCGGCAAAATTTAGCCAACCGATTTATTTTGAGAAACCCACAATTTTGCTTTAAAGCACCAAAGATTCTCAGCACGTCGACTTGATTCCTGTTTAAAATTTGGTAACCTAAACGTTCTTTAGGTCTTCCTAAATAGCAAACACAACTAAACCACCTCCTGGAACCATAAAACCTTTCAGACACCACAATGTGCTCTAAAATGACAGGAAAGGATCTTTTTCTGACCTTTAATTATAAGTTTTTCGAACATTTATTGCTAGATCCCATGACACTGTATACATTTAATAGACTTTAGTTTTTATACAGAAATCTGTGGTGATCAAAATTGTATGTGCTCACGGAGTTATTTAACTGTCACACAAGCAATGAAACAGACTCCTGTGCCAGGGAGTGTCTGGAAGCTTCTGTGGGGATAGGAGATGGTTATCTTATACCAGTAGCTGCTTAGCGCTACTACTGAGAGATGTGTTACACAAAAGGTGGACAGGATGTCACGTGGACGAGAGAATAACATTGCAACTGACCCTGCTTCCGGTCGAGGGTTGGTGGACAGAGGTAACTTAAAAACCAGGCAAAGAACTGAGGGAAGGTAGGGAAAGATTACAAATTTTCATTTTTTGTTATGGAAATGCACCAGCTGCATCAATTGGAAGGTGTAGGTGTTAACAATATATTTAAAACACTAATTATTTCAGACATTTAAGCAGGTGCTCAATGCAGTCCTGCCAAAAATAATTTAAGGAGTTAAAAAGACCAAAGTCTTTTCATCACGTCAAAAAATACATACTGGCGTTGCATCTTTCCAGGAAACCTGGACAGGTGAGCAGATGGCAGAGTCTGATTGGTTGGTGAGCTCCAAAATTCCAAACCCCATAAAACGACTGTCATGTTCGAACCCTGAACCCACTGATGTTTGGAATTGATTTCTGTTTACTCTCCTGGGGTGAGTGTGTTCAATGACAGGCAGAATATAGATGATCCAAGTCTCTGGCAAGAGGACATGACCTGCCGATATAGAGACTAGGGTGTCGCTCAAGATTTTGACTTGACACACAAGAAGCAGAAACTTCTTAAAACCATTTATTTCATGACAGAAGAGTAAGCGCACCAATTTCACAGTAGATGAAAGGGGTAAAAAAAAAAATTAAAAAATCAAAGGTAGCCAAAAATATTACAAACAAAAAATATTTGATGTTCCTTTGAAAGCCGGTCACATGGTTCACCCTGACAGCTGTACAATCCCACACCTCAAGCACTCAAATGTAGAGACAATGAAAATTAAGGGCTTATACCCAGATAATCATAGACCACAGCCAGGAAGGAGCTGGTGAGCTTTTGGGGTTCACCTAAGCAGCATCGTTATGCTAACACCGGCTGGCTTAAATTCACTAACTGTTTGACTGTCGTGCTGATAGGAATGCTAACATGGCCTTTGAAAATCATAAAAAATAAATAACCTGCTATTTTTGGAAACACAGTAACAAAGTTTTGGATACATTTTCTCAATTAAAAAAAACTATGTACATACCCAATATTTTTAACAAACAGCTTATTAGCTTAATGAGTCTTATAATTAATGAAAATTTCTCCATTGACTGGCTTTGATTGCATTTCTAAAAATGCCGCCTTCGTGGCATTGTCTGGCTACATTCTATTTAAAAAAAGCCTCCGTGTTTCTTTCCGACCGGGTCATGTGACCATGGCGGGTCATGTGACTGCAGCTGGGCCTGCGCCGAATGCCTGTATAAGCTCCAAGTCCCAGCCCACTGCTTCGGCATGCGAGTTGCATGCGCACAAATGCACCCTTTCATGGTCACACGCGTGTTTGGGGGGTAGGTGAGGAATTTACTGGCAGTTTGTAGGGAATGGGGGGGGGCCCATCTTCATTCTCATCCATCCATCATCCATCCATCCATCCTGCTTCATTTCCCTTCCCAGGCGTCCTCTCTCTGCTTTGCTGCCAAGCGCTTTTGCTCTAAGAATAAATCGACAAAATGCAACCATGAAACCACAGAAGGGGGACTCATTCATACCGGTGACACGTTCCCCATTTCAGGGTCCTCCTGCACTCCCCCACGCTGCCCAGTACAGAGCCCTTCAGCTGTACTCTTGGGATACAATCCTTAACCGGAACGGTGGCAGTAAAAATATCCAGTCCTATTAACGCTTTGTGTGTAACAGTTACAGCAGGTCTCTTAGTCCTGCTTTATTGCTTCAGAAAGTATCCATGATCCAAACAAGTGGTTCCTATAAGCAAAGCTGCAATTGGTGGAAAAGGGATCTAAGCTCCCATAAAAACCACTATAATTTTGTTTGGTGCTAAAAACGGCTCAGATCTCTTTAACAGGAATGAGTTTATATCACAGAGCAGCAGGCCACTGAGTCACTGACTATTTTGAAATGTGCTGCCATCTAGTGGTGGGCGCTAAGCAGATGGCCAGATCAAAATGTGACGGCATTAGTGGGTGCTCCGTGTTCTGCATAGGTGCCAAGTTCACAGCAGTCAGACAAAGGGGGGAATCTTTGAAAAACCTTCCACCATGCCCTCGTAAGAGCCCCCCCTGCTTAATGAGGCAACCTTATTTTTTTGAAGTCATATATATTGAGAAGACCCAACCATAATGGGGAAACGTCCCAGGTTTAGAAGACCTGGTGTGAAAAGTGAAAAGTTCGGCGATGTCACCTCGTGCCTCCTGCAGCTTCTTCTTCTCCGCCTCGCGCTCTTCCTTGGTCTGCCTGCTCTTCACACCCAAGGCGCTGGTCACCAGGCGACGGGCAAGAGCGGCACTGGTCTGTGGTCGCTCCTTGGCAGGTAGGACGTCGTCTGGGAAGGGGGGTAGACACAGGAATGCATTGGGTCATACTAAGTGATAGACAAAATGACGCTTCATGAACCATTAGCTGTATTTTTTCACGCCACTAGATGGTGCTCTTCGGTTGCTTTTGGGCATGCTCTTTTTTGAACAGAGAGCACCACTTAGTGGGGTCAAAAAGTACAGCAAATGGTTCATGGGGTGCCATTTTGTCCATAGCCAGTCCTACTTAAAGAGCGCAAAAGCTGTTACTCAAAAAGAACGATGGTCATAGAGGACGGGAGGCTGGCAGGCCGCCCTGGGGCACCTGAGCACTGGCGGGCCTTGGCCTTGCTGGCGGTGGATGCCTGTGACAGGGATCGCAACTTCACCATCGGGTGCTTCGACCTCAGGGCCTCTTTGGCTGGGGGGCACAGAATCAGGAGATGGTGTGAGCTTGACATAGGAGCAGCACCTTCATACATGAGAGAATTCAGCAGAACCCAGGCTGCTCCTAAAATCGAGAAGGTTAACAAAGTATTGAGAATAACCCAGGAGATTAGCTGGGAAAGTCCTGCTGGAAAAACAAACCAGAACCAACTAACGAGAAGGCAGCAGCGACAGTCTTTGAACATGCATTCATTACGAATACTTTATAAACCAGAAAAATCTCAAAAGGCTTGGTTTATATGTCAATGTGTTAAACAAGAGGTCTAAGAGGTATGATGGAAGCCAGGGTCGTCTTTGTTTTCTGTCAGACTTCGACAGAAAAACCTGCTGAAATGACACCAGTGGCCCGAGTTTGTCAGACCAACCTGTTATTGGACTGGAGAATAGTGCCAAGGCGTGCCTGTCATCCACCCACAGGATGTCAATGCCTCTCTGCCTATCGAGAAGAAGGAAAGGTCATGTGACCATGACATCATCACACCTGACATGCTGTCATAGAGATTGATCCTATAAGAAGGACGCACTGGTAGGGCTGGAAGGCACGCATCAGATCCTCCACCTTGAACTCGACAGGGAAGTCGTATATCTCCAGGATGTGGGACAGCTCATCCTCAAAGAGATCCACCTCCCGCTCCACGGCGTAGTTGTAGTAGTCGAACTGTGGATCCTGGATGGATTTCTTCTTCTTCCCCTCCGTCAGTGAGATCTGGGGGAACGACGGAGAGAGACGGAGGGCAGCATGCAGCACAGACAAACGGCAGAAGTGTGAGCTGGTCGGGGCAACTTAGCCACAAACGGCTAACGCCGCGTCCCCTCTCAGACAGCAGGGAAGATCGGTGTCAAAGGCTGGTTCAGCTTGGCATCCATAAGCGGCACTGCAAACTGGCGCAGAACAGAGTGGCTTCCTGTAATTTATGCCGTCACCCGTTGATGTGCCCAGCTTCATCCAGAATCACCGGAGCATTCGGTTTTTTTGTTTTCTTACTACCTTACTAAGCAGGGCAACAACACGGATATTACACCCCATAAGAGGCGGTCGGATCAGCGCTGCACTGGGTATTGCTAAGGGCATGACCCCTCGGAAAACTGTCACCTCGACGAAAAGCAAGAACGAAATTAAACGAGTGAGGAAACAAGGTTGACTAACAAGATGGAGGCTTGTGCTTGTTGAGAGGTACACCTCCCCCAAAAGAAGGTTCTTTCTGCATGCTACCTGCTTCCCTGCGCAGCTTGACTGCAACAGGAGCTGTGATGTGTGTTTGGGGCCTGAGGAGGCCATGCATTTACCTCCTCGATCAGGTGCGGGTCCAGACAGTCGCCATCGTCGTTGAACAGGGTGTCCCAGCTCTCTCCCTCTTCCTCAGGTGTGCCCGTCCCCCCTTGGGGTGCTTCTGGCTCTGCTGTGTTCTGCTGGAACTCCCCGCCTGGCCCCTGGGAGACGGCGTCGGCACCAGGCTTTTGGTGTGGCCCATCTCCCCCGTCCAGCTCCATGGCGCCATTGCAGTTGGGGCTCGCGGTTTCCCCAGCCTCACAGCCTCCTTCCTCGGCCGGGTTCACTGGCTTCTTTTTCTTCTTGTGTATGTCCCCATAGCGGGGCCTCCGGGGCTTGGGGGCCTTTTCTGTGGATGGGCCTTCCTTCCCTGGCCCCCCCTTGGCCTGCCTGGAGCACACCGGGGCCTTTACCTCCCCGTTCTCCATCACTACCCCCCAGCTTGGTTCACACCTGGCAAAAACACACATATCCAGTTAAGGGGAAGTGCCCAATAAACAGATAAAAAGTAAAATTCAAGGAATATATCCAAACAGTCCCAAAATGATCCTAGACTGAAGACCTAGCACAGGACCGAAACAATGATTTTGCATCTTTGTGACCTTGCAGTAGTCTGTTCGTACTGATAACAGATCAGAGTCACTATGAACCTCGGGTGAGGGTAAAATGCGGACTGTTTACAAACAATGGACTCGCATGTTTATAAACAGACGTGTCGCAAAAGACGCAGGCCGCGTAGACAGATCACGTGGCATAGAAAGAAACCCATACGATGTTACCTAATCACGGGGTGCGTTCGAGGTGTGTCTGCAGCTGACGTGACGTGGGGCGCGATCAGCCGGCGGCTGCAAGGGTGGAGTATACGCTGGACGTAAACGAAGGGTATTGGAGGCCCTTTTGTTTACGTCCGGCGGAATCCGCCGGAATTCCGCATTTTACCCTCACCCATGAACCTCATACTGACCATGCAAACACAACGATTCTGACCAATTCATTATTACTGAAAATCGTGTGCATTTACTCTCCAATTCACCAAAAATCTAAGGTGTTATGAAATAATAATGTAATACTTAACATAATACTAACGGTAATACTACTAACGGACCAAATGCAATTACTTAAAATTGCATACGCAGCATGTAGTGAATAATGCAAAGACCTAATAACATAATTTAGAATGTACCACTGTTTTGATTATCAGTTTGTTGAACAATCTCGTTTTACTATAATCATTTTAACCACTATTGATCGTGGAATCCCTGCGGCACGGACTGGTATAACCACAGTAACACCGTTTACAGGACAAGGTAACTTAATCCTGGGATCTCCAAGGTGTACAAAAATACCAAACTAAACAAAACTAACGCTGCTTCTGTATTTCGCTGGCCGTACATGCCGTGACACACATGAGGTCACTAAAGGTCTGATTACCGCTTAAATTTGTAAACTCCGCTAAACGCTTGAATTTACAAACAGCTGGTTTTCAACGGACCGTCAAAGCTTCACAATCGCCTCGAATATCACGACTCTCGTCGGCCAGTTTACCTGTATCTCTTTGGTTTTAACTCTCCAAAACCAGCAAATTTCCACGGAACCCACCACCGGATGTTTGGAACATCTATTTCCGCATGACGTCACATAACTTCCTGGAGCCAGGAGGTGCTGGGAATTGTAGTGTGCCGGAATTTGAGAAAATAAGTTGAATTTCTTCCGAAGTGTAAAACAAATTCTTTATGTATAAATTATAGTATTGTAACACATACAGTGCTTTACATTTTGTCTTGCCATAACACTGCCCCCCATTCTTTGTGAGCGCATTTCGAATTTTTATACTGCATTTTTATGCATTACCATCACTGTTTCTTTTCACCAATCTTCATACCACTGGTCAGTTTGTATGGCTGGGAAATTAACCCACATATTTACAGACTCTTGGGAAAAGATACCAAGCCTCCTGTTCTGAGTGGGAATGCAGCTGAGAGATGACCTTGGAGGATGTCAAATGGAACAACAAGATGGGTTAGGACAAGGTTTCCCAACCTGACCCTCGGGGACCAACAGACGGTTGCCTTTTTTGTTTCTTCCCACAACCTTGCCAGACAGTCCATATTTTTGCTCCCTCTTAACTCTGTCTGGGAGGTCTCTGAAGACCGGGTTGGGAAACACTGGGTTAGGAGGATTGATAGTTGAATGATGAAGGAAATCCTACAAATTACCAGAGGAACTTAATTGGTGCTGACATTTCTCTTGCATGGGCTTAGGCTGCCAAGTAACAGAGAGCACAGTTTCTGCAGACACACCTGAGAAGTTGTTTACTAGAATTGCAATACTTACAGAGAATTATTTCTTGGCTATGCATTCATAACTGATGAACCATGACATGCTGGTGTGGTTCTTCCTGAAGGAAAACCTCAAAGTGGCTTCTCAGCCTCCCAGTCAGATGCCAGTTGTTTACTTTGATTGAATATGTGGATCATTTTCTCTCTTGGGGTTGTTGGTATGAATAAATCAACGTGACTCTCCTGAAGAAGCCATATGTTCGGAATCAGGAGTGAATGAGGTGCTCAAGGGATTCTATAACTCCATCTTGTGGAAGTTTGCCCCACTCTCTGTTTTGCTGAACTTTCAAACTATCTGGGCCTCCACCTTTTCATATCCTAATGATCTGTCAAAAGGTTCCTGTGAATAAATCACTGGTATGGTTTATAACAAATGGTTCCTGCAGAACCCAGAACCAAAAAACTCTGCTTTATCCAACTGGAAACATTGAAAAACCTGAATACCCTAGACTCCTATTAACTTGACAAGTTCCAGTGCATGTACACTGGAAGAGCTTTCAGTGCTGCCCTGTAGTTAAAAATGTATGCATTCTTTGACTGAATGTGAATACAGTCTGATATTTAGTGAAAACATTATCCAGAAAAACTATCATACTTATATTCAGGAAATGGTCCATAACCTTTGTTCCTTTGCAAGCAGAATTTGCTAGGTAGGTGGCTGTGGGCAAAGTCCAAGTCTACAAAACCAACAGCCAGATGTTCACACAACTGGCACCTGAGAAACTTGACCAAATTTCTCTGGCTGAATAGAAAATCAAGAAAAGTATCCCCTTCTCCTCAGGGAAAATGCTGGCAGTTTAAATTCCCATCAGCATTCTTCAGTTTGGTTGGGCCAATGGTGCCTTGGAGACAAACGCACCTCCTGCCAGCTCTGCCTCAGAGAGCCTGTCCTACAGAGCCTGTCCTATGGAGCCAGCCAACTTTCCAGCACCCCAGGCAGGTTGTGAGAAATGGCCAGAATCTGGCAGGCTGTGGCCTAAGAAAGCAGTAAACTCCATACCACCATGACTGGGAGACTTAGGAGGCAATTTATTTGTGTGTGTTTCTCCTTTGCATACTATTTAACTCTGTAAAACACTGGTGAGTGTTGGAACTAATGGGAACTGTGGTGGCATCTCAGAATATCTAGGCAGACGCCCTGATCATAGAGGACAATGCAGAGATTCATAGGCTTCTATTAAAACAACGGTCACTTATCAGAGGAGAACCATGGAATTTGACGAGCAATACTGTACATGCAGACTTACCCCAGAGTAGCAAAAATATCTAAACTTTATATACAACTAATCCTTCTGCATTGCGATTTTCCCCATCACGGTTTCGATATATAGCA
This sequence comes from Gnathonemus echidnorhynchus, assembly GCA_026776725.1. Classification (NCBI taxonomy): domain Eukaryota; kingdom Metazoa; phylum Chordata; class Actinopteri; order Osteoglossiformes; family Mormyridae; genus Gnathonemus; species Gnathonemus echidnorhynchus. The sequence goes on from JAODJU010000041.1 coordinate 3,810,773, forward strand.
GGGTTAGCATAAGAAATTAATGTGATTTTTTTTGGGGAGTTTTTGGGAGTTTTGCGAACGCTGCAGACAAAACACAAAAAGTTCAGCCAATCATTAAGGCACAAAATACATATACAGTCTCGTTTGGAGGACACTAAATGTGTTTACGGTCGCCCCACACGTGATGTGATGTCTTGCAGTAGTCTCACAGTGACCCAAGAATTTTTCGATGTGGAAGGGTACAATCTCTTCTTGACCACTAGATGGCAACAGAGAATCGCTTCTATATGAAAATGGAAATTAAGCCCAAGTTGTAAAAACGGAAAGAATGAACTGGATAATCACAGTCTGTATGCCATTTCCATAGATTATCCAGTGATATGTCAAGTACCACAGGCATGTCATTCTGCGACTTCTCTTACTATCCTCTCCCTGTGAACAAAGATGCCGAAGAATATGTGCAGGTACACGCATGCATGTTCATCCACACCTACAGTATATGTGCCTGGGTGTGCAGCTGTATGATCTGTCAGTCTTGTAATTGCTAACACGGCGCCACTGAGAGGACGTGGTACATCGCCTGGTGATATGAGGCAGGACAGTCATTACCCAAAGGGCACCCACCTTGCTGCTGTGAGCATGATTATTAAGTAACCACGCCCGTTTTGTGTAGATACGAAATACATTAAACCTGTATTTGCATATCTGCACATTGTACTGAGTATAACTTTGTATTTAACAAATAAAATCTTGAAACTTGAAACCTGAACCTTGATTAGTAAGTATAAGCATATTGCAGAACACAAGTGGCATGTATTGCATGATTTTTGATATTTAAAATGCAGTGTACATGCACAATTGCATGCACGCGGTGTACCTCTGAAGGCGGAGGAATTCCGTCGTTCACTTGGGCCCTTGAGTCAAACGGCTCCTCACACCTCTGGGATCCCGCATGGCAGAAAAGCCACCCTCTGCTTCTGCTCTAGCTCTAAAAACTCTGACATACCTATTACTGACCCACATTAGCGTATTACTGACATGTACAAGGATAACATGGCAGTCAGTTGACCTTGGACTCTCAGAGGTTTATTTCTTCCTATAACTGCCGCAGGAACTTCGGTTTCCTTTGTCTTTTGGCTAAATTGAATTGAACTGAATGCATCTTGGGATTTAAAGGTAATGAAGTGGCCAGAACTAGAGCCTAATGAATTTGAATGGCCTTTGAATGTGAAACCTTTTGCAGGCCGCACAGCTGTACAGGTCTCTCGTTACGTCATTGCATCTTGTTAAATTGTCATTAACGGGTTTTTTCCCCTCACTTTTAGGTTTGATTCTCTTGGGCCTCATACAAAAAAAGGGCCACTTCACTCATCTACAGCTGTCCCGGGACCAAGAAACTGAGCCCTTCCTGCTAAGAGCTGCTGCATTTCAGATGGTCACCAGCTACCCGTCTGCTGCCGGGGCCAGCTGGCTGGGCTTCTGTGTTCACATGAGAATTTAGGTCCACGGGGCAACACTGAGGGTATTTAGGCTCGATAGCAGGACCTGCCCTTTGCAGAATGTTCCGCAAGGCATTCTGCAAGGTTTTGGTCTAGAAATGTCGGCAACAGACAAAACAGAGCAGGAGGTGACTCGGAGAACAGACGGCCAAGCCGAGGAGGCAATGGCTTTTGCAGCTGTGAGACAAGGAAGAAATTAAGACGTATCGGTCTGTTGTGGGGATGCATAAGGCGGCTGGATGCTTGACACTTCCAGGCTTGTCAAACTTTCACAAGTGTCAGTGTTTCTGTATGCGTCTTTCTCACTCAATCGTTCCAGTCCTGGATCGAGCAATCAGTGAGAACCTCAGGCCGTACTGTAAGAAACATTCCAGGAGAACCTCTGTTAAACTACAAAGCAGGAAAAGAGCAGCTTGAATGATGTCCTCGGGTTAACGGTAAAAAAATACTTGAATTAGAACTCATAAGTTTGAACAAGGAATTAGTTTTTAGTTCGCTGGTGTGATTCCAAGTGCATTTGGAAGAGAAGCTTAGGGACTGTTTGGATGTGTGGGGTGTGTAATGAATTTCAGGGAAGTTCTGGTGTGTTTTCAGAACCCAGCCCATTGTGCACTTTCCAGGCTGTTCTTCACAAGGCCCCTTTCCCTAATGGACCACCATGGTGCCGTGTCTGGCCAGAATGTGGGAAGTTTCTGTCTGGGTGGTTTATGCCAGGCTGGCCCAAGGTTCTCCTGCATGGTGCCACCGCAAAGCTGGCCTGGTAGAAGCTGGTAGCTTGTATACCTTTGTTATGGTTGAGCAAAAGCTCAAACGTAAGGGCAACTCAAGGGTGCATAGAAAGGGCCAGTATAATGACCACAGGAGCCTTGCTAAGAGATAATAAAAATTGAGATAGCCCGTAATTGCTAATGCAGCTAGCATTGCTGCAGGAAAGGCTCAGCTTTGTCTTTATTTGGCTTCTTACCCAACACATCAGACATAGCAGATCAGTCTGTTTACCTGAACTCGGATTATCATTCAGTGCCTGATAAGCTCCCTTGGAATGACCTTTGGGGGAGGGGGGGCTGGCAGCCGCAGATTTAATAAGGGTGGCTTTGCTTAGACGACTGGGGGACGGTCCGGCCTGACCTGGTAACAATGAAATGTCACCTGTTCCATGGCCAGACTCTCCCTGCTGACACTGACCTTCTCCGAGAACAACGGGGTCTTGTTCACCTGGGAAAGGTTGCTTTAATTAAGGGCTGGGAGGCTCTTCAAAGGCATGCGATACTCTTTGGGAAAGGTCTGATAAGGGAAGAGGCGAGCCAAGGTGAAAAGCTTGCGTTTGGATAACCTGTGATCCTATGCATGATTTTTACCCATAGGGGGCACTGTTGTCTTTTTAGATTTTATAAAGGTTTCAGGTGTGATGGAGCCTCTTCTTAGTTGCTCCTACCCAAGGTTTACTAGGGATCACAGTTTCCCAGGTCCACTGCCTGACATATTTGCAGGATTCAGTGTTAGTCATCGGGGCCCCAATGGTTCATTCAGCCTGCGACTGAGGGCCCCGGAGCTGCACCCAGACAGTGACTGAGGGCCCCAGAGCTGTACCCAGTCTGTGACTGAGGGCCCCAGAGCTGCTCCCAGACAGTGACTGAGTGCCCCAGAGCTGCACCCAGTCTGTGACTGAGGGCCCCAGAGCTGCTCCCAGACTGTGGCTGGGGGCCCCAGAGCTGCACCCAGGCTGCGACTGAGGGCCCCAGAGCTGCACCCAGACAGTGACTGAGGGCCCCAGAGCTGCACCCAGACTGTGACTGAGGGCCCCAGAGCTGCTCCCAGACTGTGACTGGGGGCCCCAGAGCTGCACCCAGCCTGTGACTGGGGGCCCCAGAGCTGCACCCAGGCTGCGACTGGGGGCCCCAGAGCGGTACCCAGTCTGCGACTGAGGGCCCCAGAGCTG
>JAODJU010000041.1:3814385-3830414 GCA_026776725.1 Gnathonemus echidnorhynchus
CAGGCTGCGACTGAGGGCCCCAGAGCTGTACCCAGTCTGCGACTGAGGGCCCCAGAGCTGTACCCAGTCTGTGACTGAGGGCCCCAGAGCTGCACCCAGGCTGCGACTGAGGGCCCCAGAGCTGTACCCAGTCTGCGACTGAGGGCCCCAGAGCTGTACCCAGTCTGTGACTGGGGGCCCCAGAGCTGCATCCAGGCTGCGACTGAGGGCCCCAGAGCTGCACCCAGGCTGCGACTGAGGGCCCCAGAGCTGTACCCAGTCTGTGACTGGGGGCCCCAGAGCTGCACCCAGGCTGCGACTGAGGGCCCCAGAGCTGTACCCAGTCTGTGACTGAGGGCCCCAGTGCTGCACCCAGACAGTGATTGACTGCCCCAGAGCTGCACCCAGACTGTGGCTGAGGGCCCCTGAGCTGCATCCAGCCTGTGATCATTGCTCTGTCACTCAGCAATCAATGCAGTGACTCCTTATCAGTGCAAACAGAGGCCTGTCAAGCTGATGTCACAACTCTCTCCCTCCAGCTCTCACTGCCACCAAGTCCTTTGTGGTGTGACAATATCATGGTTGATGATGTGGGCTTTTTATTTTAAATAAAGTGTCTGTCAAGCTACTGATAATAATAGCATAAAAACAAAAGCTTAGGAACGCAGACCGCTTTACTTGCTAATTTTGCCACATACCCCAGAAAGAACAACTTTTGTTCGCTCTTGAAGGACCTCTTGACGTCTTTTCCAAATAGTTTCTCTTAGCCTGGCTCCTCTACAGCTTGTTCTTGGGTGGCCTTTCATTCAGATGCTGTATTATTCCCACTGGGGGCTTGGGGGACGGGATGGGGGNNNNGGGGGGGGGATGCAAGAGGGAGCTCATTATTCATTGTGTCTGCTGGATCCTGTGGGCGCTGGTGACAGAAGAGGTCGACCACCCAAACAAAAAAAGGGGAAAAAGCAACACAAAAAAAGCAGCATGGTGCCCGCCTCCTATCTGCTCTCTGATTGGTAGATGGAGAAAGCAACGGCCAATAACATGGAGGTGACATTTGCTCTGTCTGGGAGGTCCTTTACGGAGTAAAGGGTGAGGAGAGGATATGGAAAGCGGGGGATCCATTTTGGGCCTTCTCCTTTAGGCTGGAATAGCTTTCCTAAGATTGCTATTATTATACAATCCAAACTATTGGTAACCACACACCCGACAAACTAAAAGCCTTGAGTGAGCACTAAAGAGCTCCCATTGAGCCATACAGTCACATGGTCTGTAGCATGCAGCACTGGAATATGGGAGTGTATGAGTTGGCATGTCAGAACTGAAGCCTGTTTCATCATAGACATGGATTTATGATCCACAAAAGGGCTCAAAAGCAGAGGAAAGCTGAGAGTTTGTCCGCAGGGAAAGGAATGGACAGGTCGTCAGCGCACACATAAAATATACCGACTAGCTTTTCGCTAAATGGCAAAAATGGAGGAAGGCAGCTAAGTGGCTGAGTTGGGGAAAAGACTATATTCAGCTGTGGAAATAAAAAAGGTCAGTGAAAATATCTCTCAGGTGGTCTTTGAGCCCAACGGAAACCACAATTAAGCAAAAGGAATTGTTGAAAAGCTTCTTACATTTTTGAGACGGGTATATGGCTGGTGAGTCAACACTTAATCCTCTGAGAAAAAAGCAAAGGGCTTTTTGTGAAGTCAAATAGATATAAAATATATTAGTTACTGTGCTTGGAACCTTATTGGTTACAAAAAGCACACATTGTTACTGTATCGTACATATCCATCTTGTATTACTTTCATTGTAGCCGTAAAATTTTCAGCTGTAACTTTGCTTTGGTATAAATGCCTTTTGTATCTTACAAATCTGTTTAAAGATGGTTTTACTACGTAGCATTTATTTCAATTTAGACTGGCTCATAAACAAGAATCATTATTTCATGCACAGGGTATTGGGAATGGTTGATCGCGGAATGTTTTTTGGCACATTGAAGGAATGCTGGGATATCCAATATCTGTACATATTCCCTTTCGAAGACTGTTGGCGTCCGGGCTGACTGGGTCAGCTACAGCCACAGAGACAGTCAGCACACCAGTTTCATAACAGAAGCTTCAGTGTTTCGCTTCATCGTGTCAGCTGTACCCTGTTCTAGCAATCCAGGTACCACAGTAAGGCATCAGAGCACAGATTGGTACTAGCATGTGTCTCTGACATAAGACATTAAATACAGTAGTTATTTAGCTATCAATCCCCCCCTCAAGCTCGTCCAGACTGATTTCCTTGATGGTTTGCACACCCAATTCTGTCAACCCGATTCTGTTAACTAGTCAACTAATTATCAAGCTCTCGATTACCTGGCCCAGGAGTGAAGATGGAAGACAAGGACGACAACATGGAGTGTTTGGCTTAAGCACTGGGTCGAAATCCACTGGAACCCAGCAGCTCAGCAGCCCTTGTTATGAAGTATATTCCAGCACATCCCCAAGTATGCAATGCTAATGAAATACAGGCAGCTGTTGCAGACAACAATCCAAGCGTTACGTTTAACTGGATGTGCTTCTGAGGTTGGAGTATTTGAGAGGAAGGATTTGGTGATGACTGATTGACTTACGTTGATTTAGCCAAGGAAATGTATGGAGAGCTGTGACAGTCCTCTCCTTTAACTGGATTTATCACCAGAATGAGTTCATCTCATGTACTTTTTTTTCATCTTTCAATACAGTCAAACATATCTTCATTACACGACAAGGTTCCCGGATGTCTCAGTTCTGTTTGCTGTCTCGCCTGGAGGTCCTCTCTGTTTTCTTTGATCAGTATCTAGTTTATGTAAATGTCGATGGCGTGAAGCTGATGGGGTTTGTAGGAATGAACTGCTGAAGAGCAGCTGTAATGTGTCCCGAGCTGCATTTTCTTCATTCATATGTCATAGTCTTTCTAAAGCTTATTTTAGCACAGACAACTTAATAGACTGGGATTCAGACTGGTTCTGGAAATGTGAGTACGCTCATCAGAATTGTACTGGAATGAAAAAAACAACCTTAAAGAGACCAGATGATCACTGATCAAGGAAATGTAGGGTCAGAGGTGTACAGAGCTGGCGGCTGCTTCACATTTGCATTTGGCTCCATTTTACAGAATAACATGGTATCATACTGCTTTTTCCTATTCTGTGTCAAAGGCAAGAACCTCAAGCCTAAACGACCAAAGCCATAATGACATAAATGACAGGTCAGTCTTGCAGGCCAGCTTGGACATGCTTGGTCTGTGGGGAGCAGACATTCGAGATTCTCGGGGTCTCATGTCTTTGGACAACGCAAGCTGACAGCTAGCTGGGAGTCATTGGCTGCACCGGGAATCGTGAGTCACCCCCCCCCCCCCCGCCCCCATAGTCCCTGACAAAGCAGGTTAACTGTTGGCTTTCTTCGGGTCTCTGGGGAATTGCTGGTGTGACATCACCTTTGCAATAACGCAAGACGATTAGCGCTTGTCAAGTTGGCTGGAGGAAAGTAGGGTTTGTACGTAATGAAAGGTTTTTAATTCGTGAGACTGGGATGCCAATGACTCGAGCGGCTAATTACACAGGTTCGGGGCTGGATCTCCTGCTCGGGAACAATGCTGTGTCTGGCTGATGTTCATTTTTACTGTGCCACTGGGATGTTACACTTAGATAGTCTTCACAATCCTTTATTCTGTGCCTCTGCTTGATGACACAACCTCTGGTTTTCTGAGGTTCGCCTTGGCAGCTACATTTGTAGGGTAGAGTGTGGTTTCTTCATCTTCTATTCATTGGATGGTAAAATATGTCAGTTGGCCTACTTCTGGATTGTCTCCTTGAATTTCTTCTTTGTCTCAGTTTGGACAGACTTTCGGCTGTGGTTTTAAGCGTCCGATCGCATGTGTGCGTCCCATCTCATCCATCCCTCTTCCATGCTGTGCTGAAGGCATGTGCTGCTCTCGTCCTGCTCTGCACGGGTCGTTTCACCGACCTGTGAATGAGGCAGGGGATTGATACTATTTCTTAAAGGGACAGTTCACCCCAAAACGGATATGTTTTAGGGGGGCCTTAGTGCTGTCTATCCATCTCGGTTGTCCTTCTGGCAGTTGCCTAGTGTTGGAGATATCAGCCGTAGGAATGTCGGGCTTCTCTCGAATATAATGGGAGTGAATAACATTCTTTCTGTGGTGATTAAAGTGCCAAAAAATACATCAGGAAAATTGAACAGCAGCGTCTCTTACCAGAAATAATGACCCTGTTACTCTATCCACAAACGAAGTTTGTTTAATGTAGGAACTAATCATCTACCGAACTCCACACACCAATCGTATCATTGCTCCAATGATTCAAGCACAAGCATCCTAGCAGTACCTTCAGAGCAGTGATACAATTGGTGGGTGGAATTCAACATTTGGAGCAATCTGCCCCTTTAAGCTAGTCTCTGTGCATCAGGTCTGTAGAGATAACGTTAACATACTACATCCTCCTTCACTGCATGGTTTACCCTGAGTGCCTGCTCCTGTCTGTCGTTTAGCTCTGTTATTCCGCCATCCTGTTCCTGTAGCGGCTGAGGGGGTGTCCGAGGCCTACGTGGCTTGTGATTCGTCAGTGGCATCACATCCTCGTCGGTCTGTCGGCAGCTTGAGGATAGGAAGCCCTCGGGAGGCTCATCTCCCTGGGTCCCGCTGCCCCTGGTGTTTGTAAAGGTGCCTCAGGGTCTTTTCATGCAAGGCTTTGAGCCCTTATGGTTTTTGGCGATTCTCTGGACAGGAGGTAGTCTGACCAAAAGGCAGGGCCTCCCTCAGGTCCAAAGAAGAATGGAAACAAAGCTTGGAAAATCGCTTTGCTGGTTCTTTTGGGTCTTAATTACACACCCTTACCTGGTGTAAGCTGTGAGAGGCCCACCACCATCCATACTTCCCAAAGCCCTTGTCACGGGAGGACTCACGTTTCTCCTTCAGCTACTATCATTCAGTGGAGTCAGTGCGTCGTGTTAAGAAGAAACGCAGGTGGATTCGCTCCCAGGCTTTGGGTTCCTCCCGTTCTTGCCTGCTCAGCAGGTTTCGAATGACACGGCGGCCTTGAGGCAGAGAGAGAGAGAGGGAGAGGGAGAGACAAACAGGACCCTGGAGTTGGTGACATATGGCGCTCCATCTGTCTACTGCGCTGTGTGGACTGCGCTCGCTGCGGAAGAACAGCAAAGGGCCGTATTCCTCACACTCACCCAGGACCTGACTGCGAGGCTTCACATGGCAGAATTTCGCATTCATGGTGGAGCTTGTTGAATCTACGGGTGGGACAACAGATTGTACCATAGCAGCCGCGTTTCAGCTGTCTGTGTTTTGGCGTGAATCTCTGCTCTCGCCACATTCATGACGTCAACCACAGAACCCTTTTCGTGCAACTCCATGGACTCATTCGCTTCAGATTATAGCGTCCCTTACCCATCAAAAGTCTAATCCCCATCTAAATCTCATGGTGGCAGAGCAATAATCTGATAGATAGATCTATCTATCTAAACACCTGAATATTATGTGGATTCTGTTACAAAGTGGATTATTGTCATTAGTCTCCTTTCACATGCTGGAGCTAATTGGCCTGGCAGGAACATAGGGGTCTAGACCGGGGGTAGGCAGTCTTATCTGCAAAGGGCCGGTGAGTATGCAGGTTTTTGGGATAACCTTTAGGTCAGCTGCTTAAACCCAGGTGCGAGAACTCTTCAGCCAATCAGTCCTCTATTTAGTAATCTAATTAGGGAATTGCAGTGAAAACCCACATACACACTGGCCCTTTCTGGGTTAGATTGGCCACCCCTGGTCTAGATGAATGACGCACTTCCTTCTTTAGGGGATGTTTTTCCATGAGACAGAGGAAGCAACAGGCTAAAGATGTATCGACAAACCAGTCAGCGATAAGCATGGAGTTCTCCCAGACGTGGAGGAGACCCCCAGGTTAAACACGCCCCAAAATTTAATTTCACCCTGGCCGATGCGGAGGTGAGAGGAGATGGAACACTCATAACCTGGAGTTAATATCGCTCCAGGCCGGGAAGTCAGTGCGCGGTCCAGCTGGCGAAGTGACTTCGGTATAACTGCGCCGATGTCAACTGCAGTGGAGACTCTTTAGACTCGTGATTGATTAATGAAAACCAATAACTGCGAGAGCGGTAATCGAGGTCATTACACAATGTCGTCATGTATTCCCCTGACAAGATCGTTTACTCTTCCTAAACTAGCAGGCCGTGCATGTCCTTGAGCGAGCATGGGCTAAATAATAGGCCGTCAGGGCCCTGTCCCGCTCAGCTTGGGGTGCCGGACTATCCGTTTCCTGCGAACCTCAAATGGTCCTGTCTCCATACGAGCCAGACCACCCCCACCCAACAGCATCACGGGATCTTCTCATCTGTTTCTCCAAGGGCTTCCAGAGAGCACAATGAGAAGGGCTGTGGGGGGGGGGCGGGCAGGTTGTAAATCACATCTCTTCTCTCTCTGGTGTTTTTATGGCCTCGGCTTAAAATCTGGTTATTTGTGATTTTTTTTCTGTCTGAATGGGACGACCAGCTGTATTTCATCTGCAGAATGAACTGATGACTGAGATATCCCTGTGTGAAATGAAAAAGTGAAATCTCGGGCTTTCGGTTTGGCTTTTGCGCTGCCAAAGTAAAAAGAAAAAAAGGAAAACAATTCTGCAAAACCTGCCAAGGAGCTGCAAAAAACTACTGCAAAAAATGCAGAGGAAGTTAAGATATGTATGTGTGTGTATATGTCTGTGTATATTATAAACTGGACTTTAGCAAATATTGTGGAATGACAAAAACTCACCTACTGAGGTGGAATTATATTCTCACAAACAGTACATGTTGAAGGCAAGGCTGTTTGTTGAATGGTATGAAGTTTGTCTTGAATATATGTATATTTTCTAAACATCCATTAATGATAAAAAGGATTTTGAAGTGAACATCAATGGCATCTAAATCCACTTCCAATAAAATTCATGAGGATGAATAACGCATATGCTCTGATATGAAAAAATAAGAAGACTGATGTATAATGAGTGAATGTGATTGGACTTGCCACGCTGTGTGATGCTGGGAAATGACATTTTCTTTATGCCTTTAGTGATCCACTCTGCCAAAATCCATCTGGCAAAGACGCCATCTTCCTCAGGTCCGTACTGGAGGTCAGCCACATCAGTGGGCCAGCCATTCAGCTGGATGCTAAATTAGCCTAGAATGCCTTGCTAAGATGCTATTCCTATATGTAAAAGTACTTTTATTGAACAGTAAACAGAGTTCACTGTGACCATTTGCGAAATCAGCAGTTGAGATGTGCCTGTGATCGGTAGGTTGTCAGTTCAAATCCGTAAGTGGGTGGAATGATGTCACTGTTGGGCCCTGGAGCGAGACCCCTAACCTCCAATCGCTCCAGGGACTGACTGACCCTACTTTCTCAATTCTATGTCGATTTGGCTCATAGGGTCTGCTAAGTAAGCTAATGTAAAGATGGGTGAATGATTAGCACTATAGGAAGATGAAATGGAATGTGGTCCCTGCCCTGAGTTTCCTTATAACTCTGTGACATAAATCCTGACTCTCGTATAACACAGAGAAGCAGGAGCAGAAACTGATGGGAGACTGCGGTCTCAGGGTGCCATCTCTGCCTGGAGGCCCTGACGGGTGTCACTCGCATCGACTAATGAGCGTATCTGTCATCTCCTCAGCACCGGTGTCACGACGGGAGGACGGTCAGGCTGCGACGAGCTCTGGGAAACAGCGAGCGACGTCGGCAGGTTCTTCTGTGACGTTTCTGCCCTCGTTAAAGATAAGCAGGTTTGATTTTTTTTGCTCCACTGGGGAATTTGCTGAGGCAGAGAGTAGATTCCCAGAAGAGACCATTCAGACAGCGGAAAAGCTTTCTTACTTATCCCTGGGAGTGACGTGTCCCTCTCACACGGCCCCTGCACCGTCTTTATTCACATTGGTGCAGATTCCCAGAGCTCAGCGGCACAGACAGTACCTGGAAGCGGGACGTAGAGGGAGCTACAGAGTAACAGACCCCTAGACTGATATCTCCAGCTCCAGGTAAGTTAAATAGGGCTGAGAAGCAGCATATGAGGAATTCTATGATGCATAGCGAGGTTCCATATAATGAAAATAATGAAAATAAAATCTGAACAGAACTGCAAAGTCCTACCACTGCGAGGCACATTAGGAAATCCACTCCAACCTTAAACATTTTTTGGGTTTTTTAACATTTAATGGCTTTTGGAATTTTTGGAATTTTCATATTTTTACCAGCCTTTCATGACAAGAGAGGAGAGACTTTTATTAGAATGGAGAGTATGAGGCTGATAAATACTTTATTGAGTGGGGGGGCAGGGGTGGGGGGGTATGAAGAACCAATTCTTCAGCTTGAGCCCTTGTTCACGTTCGGGTTATGCTTTGAGCCACTAAGATATTTAGGATATTTTGGGAAATTTCAAATTTAATACGGTTCAGGATGGGGTTATTATGACAGATAAACCATCATTGAAAACAAAATTATTTTTGGGTGCAAGTATAGGAAAATTCAACAACAGGACAAGCCTGAGTTCTGCAGGACTGGTAAACATCCACCCTTACAAAACAAGACCATAAAAATGCTAAAAAAAAAAACCCTCAAAACAAAAGTACACAAAAGATTGGAATGAAACACAGCATTGGACAGAGAGACCCAACGGCAAATGAAGCCCTTAGCTGTGAGTCACGGTTTGAGCATCAGACCAGAATGGCCTCAGAGCCACGTTCCGCGGAAACCTCCGGAACATCGCGGGCCGTGACATGCCAACAGCTGAGTGGTGCTTCCAACGCCTAGAAGCCAGGGGAAGAAAGTCAGGCAGCAGAGGGAAAGCAGGCCTTGGCTTCAAAAGAAACAGCAGAACTTACAGAGGCTGAAATAAACCAGCGAGCAGGCGAGTGAGGGCGACTTCAAATGAGCTTCGCTGCCCGGCTCCAGTGTGGTCACGGCTGAGGTTGTGCAACAATACAAACTCCTGTGATGGATCTTCAGGAAGTTTCTCAACATTCTCTGATAAAAAAAATAAACAAGCACGCTTTGTTTTCCATAAGTACAGAGAGATTGGAATGCTTCTCTTCAGCAACCCCATCTTACTCTCCATAGCTTGGGGGGGGGGGGGTGTCACATGTAGGGTCAGCCAACATGCCACACCCCTGGAGCTGGGGGTTATAAACCTCACTCAAGGGCCCATAGACATATGATTGTGTGATCAAGACTGGGGCTTGAACAGGCAACCTTCTGACCACATGCCTAGAGACTTAGCCCACAGAGCCACTCACTACCCATAAGGATGTACTGGTACAGAAACACAGGAGTGACCGTTCTGGGAAAGGATTTGCAGAAGCTATAACAACAAGGATAATGATGTCACAATCATGAAGAAGAACTATGATGTCACAATCATGAAGAAGAACTATAACGTCACAATCATGAAGAAGAACTATGATGTCACAATCATGAAGAAGAACTAGAGCTGATAAATTTCATGTATTGGATTATCAGTTCTCAGTCTGATCTCATAATTTGGACTGTTAAAGTCGCAGAATTGAAGATGCATGATGTTCTACCCTCCATGGGAGGATATCTGATGGCCTGAAGATAAATACCATGGAAGATGAACTTCTGAACTTCTGCTAAACATTTATTTTAATTTAAATTCTCAAGGAACTAAGGCCTATGTAGCAGCTGTCACCTCTGGAAGGCAGCAGAGCATTCTTGTGGTCTCCAGAGAACCTTCTGGAATCTTCTGTTGTCACCGGGGCAGCCTGTGTCCATTGGTACTGTGGCTTACCAGTGTTTACCCAGAAGCCTTGTTTACATTAAAGATCAGAGCTAAACAGCAAAAGCAAAAAAAATTTTGCATCAGCCACTCAGAGTCAAAACAAAAAAAATTATGCTTGTCCAAAACTAATAAGCAAGGGATCTGAGAAATGATTTTAAAGGGGCTCCGAGACAAAGCAGAGCAAATAAATTCTGAGAGTGCGTGGTCTAAATGCGGCCAGACAAAGGGCAGAAGTGGGGAAGACGGCTTTTTGGTCATGAAATGTTTCAGTCCTTGGTGGTCTGGTGGCTGCAAGTCTTCTGAATTTTATGTGTGATAAAGAGCTGGAAAATGCTCAGAAATACATCTGGAGTATTTTAACCGCTCACGATGTTCAAAGGTCTGTACCAGGAGCACACTGTTCTGTTGCTTTTTTCCCCCCTAAATTCATACAAACTGCTTAGTGGAGATCATTGAATTTTTAAGAAGCATGAATGCTCAGCACGAGGGCCAATGGAAACCACATCTTGGTGGGTTTGTGTAATGGGTAATGAATGATGGGTGAGGAGGAACTTTGACATGCTGTTTAGAACGTCTTATCCGGCTATGGAGAGATGCGAGCTCATGGCAAAGTGGCTCGGTTTCTCTAAATGGATGGTCTTCATGTCCACAGCGGCAAACTGACTTGAGGTTGCTGCTTTATTTTGATTGGTCCTCCAGGGATCCCCCGCTCTTCCGGAGTGGTGGGAACAGCCTCAGGGTCCTGCCAAAAATTAGCAAAATATGCTGCATGTTTACATGCCAGTCAATGGAAGCTCAAGCGAGCGTCAATCTTGTGCCGTGTGAGGTATAAACATAAAAAGAACTGAAACATAATTAAAAAATTTAAAAATATATAAAAGTTTATTTTTCTTCTGCATTTCATTTTTTTAATGTTATATCCAGGACGAGATTATGCCCTTATATTTATTGTGCCGACGCTTCATGTCTTTGTTGGATTGTATTTGTGCGTGTGTGATTTATGCATTGATTAATGGTCATTATGCACATTCAGTTATACCCACAGCATGGGCACATAACGACCCTTTGCTCTTTAATGCAATAATAACGATTTATTTACTTCTGTAAGGCAAATGGATACTTTGTGACCTTCTGTGTTGGCGAATGTGCTCCTCTGCTTTGATGTTTGCCTCCAGGAAGCCCAGCCAAGTCCCACAGGCTCATCGGCCTGGAGATGTCCTCTCTGCTCTTTGGGGAGAAATAGCAGCTCATTCCCCTGGCACAGGGACATTGGCGTGGGAGCGGCGCCACGGGGACGGTGCCACGGGCTCGGGGATGGCTCCGCTTTCTCTGAATTCCTCAGCGCCTTCCCAGTCGCTCTCTCCGATTGTGTCTGCGAGGTCTGGCTGTGAGCTGAGTCCAATCCAGTCCCAAGGCGCCTCCTGCTGTGGTTACCATGGCGATGATCCCGCTGGCGGACTGCTGATGGCTGTGCTCCTCACAGATCCCCAGATCCATGAATCCAGCTCACACCTCCCATCCTCTTCTTCTTCATTATATAGCCCAAGAACATGGTTCTGCGGGTTAGGACTCTGTGCCTATGACTGGAAGGTCATCCGTTCTAATCCTAGAGTCGGCAGAGCAATTTCACCACTGGGCCCTTGAGCATGGACAATCGCTCCAAGGACCATCTGACCCTGCTTTCTCAAAAATGTGCTTTGCTTCAGAATACAGTGTCTGCTGAATAAATCATTGTATCCTTTAGCTTTGATAGTCTATCCCTCAGGAACTGGTTCTTCTCCTGAAACCCTGAACTTGCCGCAGTCCTCCTCTGACCACTTGCCTGCCTTGTGATGCCGTTTTCGTTCCAGGTGCCCGACAGGCACAGTATTCATACTGGTTTTTGGAACTCGGTTTGCTCAGAGAGATGCTGAGCCTCCATCTGTCATGTGGCCTACTGGAATTTACCCAGAAGGTCAGTGGAAAACAAGGCAGCTCTGCCAATCAGAAAACAAACAATCTCGATGTGCAAATCAGCAGCTCAGTAGGAGACGCTGTTCTCTCACGCATCCGGGGTTGTGGGGTCGAAGCCCTACCATGCTCCATGTGTGTGGAATGTGCGTATCCTGCCCGTGCTGTGTGGGTTTCTTCTCGCAGTCCAAAGACATGCCATCAGGCTAATTGGTGTCAATAAGTTACCGATAGTATATGATTATGTGTGTAAGTGTGAGTGCTCTCAAAACACTGGCACATCCAGGGAGCATGCCAGAACTGGGACAGTCTCCAGACCCACCCCATCACCCTGACCAGGATACATGGTTACAAGATGGATGGAAGATCTGCAAATAATGGCTTATATAGATTATGTGGTTCTGCATACAAACCTTGGAAGCCTGAATAAAGTCTACTAAAGACCATTCTGGAAGCATGTTTGAAGACTTTTGTTACATTTTCAGTCAAATACACAGTACTTTGTGCCTGATGTAATAGCAGTTTTTGTAACTGGTTCACCCATCCATCCATTTTCTGCAACTGCTTGTATTATTTAGGGTTGTGGTGGGTCCAGAGCCTATGGGCACAAAGCAGGGAACAACAACCCATCACCGAGCACACTCACAGGGCACACTCACAGGGCACACTCACAGGGCACACTCACAGACGATCATGTAGCTACAATTAACTTCACACACATGGAACTCAGGCAGAGACACAAATGCACTATTCTCACCGGTTGGAAGCAACAGTGCTAACTGTTGCACCACCACGCAACCCCAACTGGGTCAGGATAAATGGAAAAAACATACAGAAACTCAGATAGCTCATGTGAGTGATAACATTTATTGTTTCTTTTGGTGTCCATCATTTATCACAATCTTGCACTGGTAAGTATCCACCGGCAAATTTTGATTTATGAAAATCCACAGCATTAACTACACTTGCGTAAACATGACCCAAAGTGTGTCATCCTGGACACGTCAATGTTGATGATGCTGGGCTTCTCCAGCAGGTGATGAACCACAAACTCTTTGGAGACCATGAAATCTCTGGTCGCTGTCAATAGGAAGACATTCCTGAAAACCCCTACAATTTCACGGGTCGCTACATCAACAAAAATTAACAATTGTATCAAAGGATACATTTACAGGTATGTAAACTTGGTCCAAGTCAAAATAATGTCCTTACTCCATCCACTCATTCAAGATCCAGTAAATAAATATCTCCCCCTTTTCATTGGCTTCTTGATACATAGTCCCTCCTCTCCCTGACTGCTTATTGGGCTCCTTACTCCATTCTTGTTCATAGTCTAGTCCATAAATACCTCCCCCCTCTCATTGGCTCCTTGATACATAGTCCCGCCTCTCCCTAATTGCTTATTGGGCTCCTTACATCATTCTCCTCGTTCATGGTCCAGGCCATAAATACCTCTCCCCTGTCATTGGCTCTTTGACACATTGTCCCACCTCTCCTCTATTGCTTCTTGGGCTCCCTACGCCATTCTCTTCATTCATGGTCCAGTCCATAAATACCTCCCAGCTCTCATTGGCTCCTTGATACATAGTCCTAGCTCTCCCCTATTGCTTATTGGGCCCTACCCTCCGCCCCCTTTTGAAGTCCACCTCCATTCCAAACACCACACTGAGTAGAAAGCTGGTGACTAACCTCCCCAGCCATCTCATGCATAGACACCACAACGAAGATCACATTACTGAACCTCATGCTTGGTTACAAACTCTCCTGAAGATCTGCCTCACGTCTACGTCAGGAATGGGTACATTCGCATGGCCAAAGTTCTGAGAAATCAAGATGTCCTACGTTTTACTGCTGGCCAAAATGGTCCTGTTTGAGAACCTTTGGCAAGTGGTTGATTGTTGTCGAAGCACGAGGCTCCATGACAACCAGATTCCATCGTCTTTGTGAGGACAGACCAAACACAAGCTTCCTGGACTCATAATGATACACCAACCGCACTATGACTGACACACAAACTATCCAGATAACCCCCCCACCTTTCACACTGGTCACTAATAACTACCCCCCACCCCGACTGCCCTTTACTACCCAGGAGGTTCTATTGCTGTCCTGCAAATCCCCCCCAAATTCACCATCCACAAAATCCACCACCCCTTATACCCCAAAGTACCTGTATACTGTACATTATATCACTAACAACCCCCCCCTGCCCCCCACCACATCTCAACCATCCTCCGGGAGACACAATTCACAGGTGTGGGGGGGTTATAATCCTGATGATTATTTTCACAACTTAAAACAACACATTAGGACTTTTTGTTTTGTTCCCCCACATCACACCCCCACGCATACAGAAATGGCTCCATGCACTGTAAACTGTACATCAGGCTCGGCAGAGGTGAAGGGTCCATTTTTCAGCGCCAAGGTTGGGTATTTCCACAGGGGAGAAACATGAAGGCATCCGTTATGGTGGTGGGTGGGGCTAGGAAGGGTGTGGCACAGGAGCTACTTGAACGGTGTGCAGTGTGAGGCTAGGTGTGGGCGGGGCTTTGGGGGAGGAGCTAACGAACATGCCCCTCCCACCGCAACCCCCCACCATGAGCTATTTCTATAAATGTGCAAAGCTCAGAAAGTTGTTAAAAAATTGTTGTTGTTGTTGTTGTTGGGGTGCCAGGTGATGTGCTGGAAACAAAAAGGGGAGGAAAAATGAGAGGATAAATTAAAGGGGTAAATTATATAAACACAAATCATAATCATGTTACCCAGTGGGAAAACAAATGTGATTCACTAAAAGTGTGCCACCTTCCCCGTCAGAAGCCAGCTGCCCTGCCCTCATGCCCCCTCCAGCGTTATGTACTATGCTGTGATATACCAAGGACCTCCGGTCAAAGATAGATCTGGGGGGCAAAAAGCCAAGCGGGGCCTGGTGGGGGAGGGGAGGGGAGGGGCAGGACAGGTACTGGAGAGAAGTTCGAAGCCTCTGAGTCTCAAAATAAAGACAGACTTAATGACGGTCGCGAGAGAACAAAACACAGAAGATCTGTGAATAATTGAAGAGATAAAAAAACAATTGCATAATAATAATAATAATAATAATGACTGGTGATGATGAAAGCATATCGTAATGAGGAGAAATGGACCTGGACTAAGAAAGCCAAGATGTGAGGATCATGGGATGATGAGCTGTTTGGGTTGGAATTCTGCTTTCCCTCCCAAACTCCTGTCTCATGCTTTCTGTGTTCCCATGTCTTTCGGGCCCCTGCAGTTCCCACTGCGGCCCAATGGTGGCGCTGTAGGCCGTGCAGCTTTTAGTTTTCCTGCGACCCTGTGCTGGATAAGTGGCTGGAAGATGGAGGGATGGATGCTCGGTGTTGTAGTTTTAAATTTCACCATGAGGTATTTGCATGGTGTCCCGCCTTCTGTACTGACAGGCAATCTGCAGGATCTCATTAAGAAAGACTGATGGATGTTAAGCCAGATCCACCTTCGTCATGTTTAAAGTGCAGCTGTAAGCGCACTGGGTCTGAGATTGGAGCATCCAGCCTGGCATCATGAGATCTGCTCATTCCCATAATGCACCGTGGCTCCATCACTGTGGGCTCACATTTAAGATACCCAGGGTCCAGGACAGCAGACCATCAGCCTTATAAAGAGGTCACAGGCTTGGAATGGGGCTGGGAATGGCAGGAACAGCAGGCTGAGCTGATATCTGCTGATCTTCTCGCATGATGGCTGTATGGAAGATCGTTCATGTCACATACGTGGAGAAACGCGGCTCCTTCTCTGTTTTTTTACTATCTGACTTCTATCAATGGTCATATAAAGTTGTTTGACCAATACGATCTTTCACTCCCTGGAAATAATCATGTAAAGATGTGACCCTGACCCCCCAGGTAGCGGTTTGGGGGTGCCATGATAGTCCATTGACCACCGGTGTAGAATTACTGGACCACCATATGCCACGTATATTCTGTTTTGGACCATCTTAGGGCTACGCAGCAGTTGCGGTGACTGGTGACGACGCCACGGTACGGTGCCACGGTCAAAACCCGCCAGCCCAACCAAGCAGCATATGCTAATTGCCAGAGGTGGAAAGTTCAGGTCCAACCAGTTCAGTACTCTGTGAATGTGACTCTTTATACTCAACAGTTTGGTTGAAACGAAACTTTGGTCTGGATTTGTCATTTCTGGACCTGGACTTTGCATCTCTGTAAATGGCGGATGAAAGACATGGCCACAGAGACAGGGTTGGCGGGGGTGGGGTGGGGTGG
>JAODJU010000041.1:3836277-3853529 GCA_026776725.1 Gnathonemus echidnorhynchus
TGTGTCTCTCTGTCTGTGTCTCTGTCTGTCCGTCTGTGGCTCTGAGGGTCTGACTGCATCTCTGTCTGTCTGTGTCTCTCTGTCTGTGTCTCTGTCTGTCCGTCTGTGGCTCTGAGGGTCTGACTGCATCTCTGTCTGTCTGTGTCTGTCTGTCTGTGTCTCTGTCTGTCCGTCTGTGGCTCTGAGGGTCTGACAGCATCTCTGTCTGTCTGTGTCTGTCTGTCTGCGTCTCTCTGTCTGTCACTCTGTCTGTCTATCTGTCTGTGGCTCTGTCTGTGTGTCTGTCTGTCGGACAGTCTGCATTTCTCTGTGTGTCCCGCCCCCTATCCGAGACAAAGCGAAACTGGCTTGCTATGTTGCACTGCCTCAGAAGATGACACCGTAGGCTGCTGTCTATGTTGTGTGTTAATGAGTTGACCGGCACTGGATAGATGTGGTGTGATGTTTGTGGGCGGGATTGTGGGGATTGTGGGCGGGGTTGGGGGGCAGGGGGATGCTCACCCGGCTGTCCAGCTCTGCGGGAAACTTGGTCTGAAACTTGCAGATGGTCCCCTCTGAGTAATCCCTCTGAATGAAGACCTTGGTGGCCAGAGACGCACTGTGGTGCAGCTCCTGAAGGTTGTGGAACTTGGAGAGACAGAGAAAAATGGTCAGCATTCTTAAAAATGAACAAAAATCTCATTATTATTGCGTCTGTACGTTCGGTTCTTTTATTACAAATGACCTTTATAACATCGTGTTTTACTGAGGGCATTCAGGTTAAGTGCCAGGTTAAGCTGGACACTGTCTGGGACTGGCACTAAAACTCAGAGCGACGTCCTTAACCACAGCGCCACCTACTGCTCTACTTCATAATGAACTCAAAGTGCTCATGACAGTTTTCAAAGGACAAAAACAGGTGGAAAACTGAGGGAGTGCATTCCTGGCTTTATTACACAGGGAATATGGACCAAACTCAGCGATTTGCAATTGTAGAGTCTGCCAGAGCTGCAAGCTGCCACATGCAGCCTCGCATTTCAATCCGTCTGCACGTGTGTGTGTGTGTGTGTGTGTGTGCCTAATCTGAGGCATATGCAATGCCTGGAACCTGCGTCCATGACATCTGGGTGTTATAATTAATATATAATAATATATTTAATGCTAATTAAAGACTCATTTGAAGACGCAAAACTGCCCTTTTAGTATTGTTCAAATAAGAAACGGATGTCACAGATGCCCAGGAGTTCAGAGAACACCGGAGAGACGTCAGTCTCTGAATGATCTTCTCTGAAGTTCAGGAACGCAGAGGAAGGTCTGCAAATACATTACTGATCAGAGAACGATCATAATTAGGCTGTAATGCTGAAAACATTGGTCACTGTAAGTCCCCTATAAGTCCCCGGTACATCCACTGTAAGTCCCCTATATGTCCACTGTAATTCCTCTGTATGTCCACTGTAAGTCCCCTATATGTCCACTGTAATTCCTCTGTATGTCCAACTGTAAGTCCCCTGTATGTTTACTGTATGTCCTCCCTGCGTCTTCAAGCTCTGATGTGCACAGGGGGTCTTTCCTTCCCAGAGAGCCGATGTCAAACGAATGACCTGCGAGCCCAAACAGGAATGCAGGAATTGGGCTGGCTGATGCCACAATACTCTTACACAGTGTTTCCCTGTCCAGTACTCAGGACCCACAGACAGTCCACGTTTTTGCCGGGAGCTGGGAGGGAGCAAAAACTAGGACCAGCTGTAGGTTCCAGAAGACTGGATTGGGAAACATTGCTCTTAGGAGACCATAAAGCCCTCGCAGCTCTCACACTGACCTTTTACGCGGCATCTGTCCCTGGAGGTCTATGGCCACCGAGTGGAGAGACACCCCACAGACATGAGGCCACCAACAGGTCTCCAAAACAAACATGTTTAAATTCAGCATCAATGCAGGGTGCTATTTAAAAAAAAAAAAAAAACTATTAGTTCCACTACATTTGACCCGGGCAAATCATACTGGGTGTTTTACTGAAAGGATCTGTCACTTTTTGCATGACTTTCCCCAAAGAGTTGACCATCCTCAATATAAATGGCCACAATAATTGTGTTTAATCATGTGTTCTTGAAAGGTCATGTGACCCCATGCACCCAGTCACCTGACCAGATTTATAAACATCAAAGGAAACATTTTCCAGCTGCATTCCTTACCTCTCCTCAAGTTGCTGTATTTGATTTCATCTGGCAGATCTGGACCAGAGAATTGGGTTTTGCCAGGCAGAGTGGGGTTGAGCAGTCAGACCCTACCGCGGACGGCATTTCCCGGCCAATTGCTTCTCTGGGCTTTCCAGGGAAGTGCTTGTTTCACCACCCAGACACGGTTTGGACAGAGTGCCATTTGAGGGCACACCTGACACACCCACGCCAGTGGCTTCTAGCGAACAACGGGCGCACTGTGCCGCGTGCGTGATTGTGTGCATCTGCGTGTATGTGCGTCTGCTCGTTAGTAAAACCCTCCCTGGCCTCGTGCCCTTCCAGTTGTGCCCACTGGGCCTCACTGTGCCATTTTCACTTTCCCTGTGAGACTTGTGTTTCACACGCTCCATAGACTTTTGGACTTCGGTTAAAGAGTGGATTTCTAAAACTAACTAAAGGTCCTTTTTTATCACCGTTTTAGGGCAAATGACCGATACAGCCGGCAGCTGCCAACGTTCTCAGGAACATGAATTTTTTGGAGTCCCCCATGCTTCCATGATTCATTTAGCAGGTGTGTGTAAGTGTGAGCAGTCACATTCCCTCATGTGTGAGACCAGGAGTGTGTGTTAGCCCACACTTTTTTTCAAACCGATGTCCAATTTCCCTCATTTATACCACTAGAGCGATTCGGAGCCCCTCATTAAAGGTGGCTTTTACAGGGGGACTCGAACCAGCAACCTTCAGGATGAATCTGCATCTTTAAACACAGAGAAACAGAGAGTTTCACTCTCTGTTTTCCAGTGTATTCAGGTTGAACTCTGCCCTGCCGAAATGTGACCTCTCTAGTGGACCTTTGGGAGTGCTGGTGCTGTGGATAGACTTGCTGGGCAGACTCCAGATGGCTGACTTCATTTTGACTCCAGGGTCCCTCACGTTTAAACAGTTACTATCATCGTCCTTCAAAAAAACTACCTCCAGCAGGCCCAAAAAAATTCCCCCCGAAATATTATCCCTGAAAATGATCATACTTCCACTCCCGTTTCAGCCAAAAACTGTCACCTGACATCTTTCTATCTGCCGATTGGCCGCTTCTCAGCTACTTCTTCAGTGTCGTTTGTTGTACTGTAGCGAAAAACTGACGTGGTGTCTGACAGCAAGTGCTGTGAAGTCACACTTTGTTAGATGCGATCACTAACAGACATGCGTTCATGGGACTGAAGCAAGTCCCCGGTCATAAGTGACTAAAGGCTGCAAAGGGGTGCGTCATTTTTTCACCAACAGTCAAACTGCGAAAAGTTTTGCCATGTACCGTATCTAAAGAACCGAATAAAATCACCCCAGAGGATGATGTAAACTTGGTAGGTGTTCTCGTTTATGGTATTTCTCTTGTAGTAATTACCCTCTGACAAAAGTGGGGTGCTGTTTTCCTCAGACTGTAAGGCTTCACTTCCATTACAGCCCTGTTTTCTTCAGACGTTTTCATTGTTACTGATGCTTTGCTATCACAATGGCTGTAATTGTATTCTTTTATTAGTAAGGACGATTACGTGTGCAGGGACACTGTCTTCCCCACAGAGACGTGTTCAGTGACTTTTTGTACTTTAAACAGAGGCAAGGGCACAAATTTAATGATGCGCACCAGCTTCTGCTCATTAATCCTGCACTTTAACACTGGCGTCGACTGTTTGAGGTCCGTGACAGCAGCACAAAGCATGACATCATAATATGTCTCTCGGCTCATCAGTTGTTACCAAGCCAATGTCCAATGCTAAGGTTTTGGCCAGATGAATCGCTGCATTCAAGTTTTGATTCAAGGTGTGGAAAACGACCGCAATGTTTAATAACTAGTCACCCACAGGTTATCACAGTTTAAGTAATCAACTGTAGATTATCAGTCAGTCACAGATGGTCGGAGTTTAATCAATCTGCAGTAAATGATAATAGATTAATCAATGAGACATTAATTATCCATTAAATTAGTCATTCATAGATAATCACAGTTTCATTCAGGCACATTGTCACAACTTAACAGGTCAGCTGTATATCGTCACAGTGTAACCAGCTCTCATGGGTTAAGGGGCCCGAAACTGCTGCTTTTCTGAGATCCAGTGGACAAAATTGATGCACTTCCTTGCAATTATGGCAAAAATTGATGTGTGGGATTTTTCTGTGTAATTCAAGAATCATACTATACGATAAACCCCATTAAAAACAGTGATAATCCCAAAGTCAAAGCTGACAAACAGGTTTCAGATCTTAAACAAAGTAGCTGTGAAATATGCCCAGTGCAAGCTGCCGCCCAGTCCCCAGCCACTTGAAATGCCCCAGTCTAAGCCTAAAATGCCCTACAATCTTCCCTGAAATGTCCCAGTCTCACGCCTGAAATGCCCTAGCCTCTTCCCTGAAGTGTCCCAGTCTCACCCCTGAAATGCCCCAGTCTTTCCCCTGAAATGCACCCATCTCTGGAGACCGTTACAACAAGTCTGTGAGACTTGGCATGCAACCAAGCTCCGCGGTGGGCATTGCGCCCTTCACAAGCTGTTCTACACGACGGCGTCGAGCATTTGATACCCCCCACCCCCAGGGAAATGCCGCCACTGCCATCAAAGCGCTCTACGTCCTCAAATTTCAGTGTTCCGTCCCAAGGACGCTGGTGTCGTCTGAGCCCAGTGTCCGCTAATTTCCCAGTGACCCCAAGGATGTGTTCTCATGCTGTGGAAAGACTGGGACTCGGAGCAGGGCCCCTGAAGTGACTGATAGCTGCTTCTTCAGGGACAGCGTGTGAAATAACACTCGGAAGTGTTGACATCAAGCACATGATTAATAATCGATAGTGTTTGGATCCAGAATTCTTGGCACTCTGCGGGAGAGGGAAATCCCACATGGCTGGGTCTCCCAGCATCCCCTTCATTCTGAGCTTGTTGTCAGAGCCCGTGGTACTGGAAGCTTTGGGAATCTATACAGCGCGTCTCAATGGCCGGGCCATACCTGTCACATAAGCATCACAGGAGAACAGAGGCACGCCTGTGAAAAATATAAGCCGAAATGAACACACTCAAATGTGTGGTACAACTGTTGCTGTGGAGCTGAATATAGGGGTCAGCTAATCTGACGGCCAATTGGTCGACACTGAAAAGGGGCGGGCACCAGGGGAAGCTGAGTAGCCTGATCACGAGCCACAAGTGACCTGGGTGTCTGTTTCCCTTTTCAGGGACACTCTCGCACTGCTACCATTACCCGGAGGTTCGGGCCGCCTGGGGCACAAATAAAAATCAGGGTGAGCTATTCGACACATTAGCGTCTTCCAGGGGAATTTCTAGGTATTGAAAAGGTCGGGGGCTAAGTCAAGTTAACCTGGGCCTTTTCTGAAGGAAGGCTGACATCGTGGCTAAAATACTTGGGGTTCGCCTTAAAATACACAGGGCTATATCCCTGAGTGATCGGACCTAACGACGACCATGACGTCTTCTGGCAGGAATGCAAATCCTAGCAGCCATACAGATGGAAGGATACGACCAATGGATGTTTCACTTTAAGCTAACTTTCATCCCGCCGGAGGTCAGGTGTAAGAACTCTGAAGGGGTTGCGAACTAGCCTCCACTTGGTGGAAAGCAGGGTCGATACCCCAGCCGTCTCAGTACAGGAAGTCAAAGTTCGGGTCCTGCCCCAGGCTGCCCTCAGCGTCACAGCTGTAAAGACACCTGACCATTGATGACATTTACACTGGAACTGAAGCTACATCACCGCTATCAGAAGATCAATAAATCAATCAGACTGCCATACACCTAAGCTATATAGTTCCTTCGTTTGACCGTAATAGTGACAAGTGTGGGGATTGAAAGGACAAGCATAAGGAGACCTGGGTCTGTGGTGAGGAGCGCATGCTTACAGATGCCCTCTCCCGCGTGCTATTTTTATAGCTATGCGGGGGACACGGTCCTACCAACGCTGAGCAAGCAGCGGGTCGGAACCACACGCGGTTGCTTTGGAGACGGAGCCTGACGCGCGGCGGATCTTCCGGTGGACGTGGACTGTGCCGTCATTCACAGCGATTCGGAACCGAGAACTCTGCAGCTGAATGATCCTCAACACGGTGTTCTGTCCGTTTGTACCTGACATGCCGAAGTGAGCCAAAGGTCCCCTCTATAATGGTAAAATCCCCCAGATCACTCGCCTAATGACGAGAACAATAAGTCCTCTGTGTGGGAAGATTTATAAAGTTTAGGATTCACATCTGTCTAAATTACTCCAAAACACAAAATAAAAATGTTTCACCTAGTAAAATCCTTAAGCATAGCCTTCAGTGGTACTTCTGTAATGGTTTCTATAATGCCCTTAACTCAGCGAAAGACCGGGGATATTTTGAATTTTTTTAATGCAGGAAGTGAGATTAATTTAAATATAGGCCTACTACAGCTCTACATTTTAGCAAAATGAGGCAGTCATAAGTGAAGCATTACACGAGCTTGGAAAAAGCTCGGAAGGTGGCGATCTGACTTAAAATAAAATGTTAAAAATGATGCGGCGAACAGCTCAAACAGCAGAGAGGACGTTAACACGGGCATCCGGCTGTGCCCTTCCATCGATTCCCATTAAAGCGCCTCGGCTAACTGAAACCTCCAGTGCTTTCAGGCAAAGCCAAAGCACCATCCAAAGCGGAGATTTATTAAATTCAGATAGAGAGGAATCCATTACCATCAATAAATCATAAGAATATTAACACAAGACATTGCCGTTCACTCTCTGGCGCTATTCACTAGAATACTGCATATACATAAGTTATGGATTTTATTTATTTGCTGTTATTTTTTGTACAAATGCACAGGCTACTCTGTCCCAGCTGTGGACTAACAGTGTGTATGCAAAAATGAAACGCTTGCATATGTATGAAGCAACTGTCCACGGTGCTGACGGACCGCACGCGTCGCCCCCGGACCCAGTTCCAAAACCCGCACGCCGATAACCCCGCTAGATCCGGCAGACAGAGGTGTGACACCGCCAGCCAGGCAGCCACCCACGAAGATTAACACTCCCGGAGCGGAGCCATATCCGGCTCAGCACCCCAACAGAGTAAGCGCGCGCCACGCATGCAACAGCAGCGCACGGTAAACAGGAAGCATGCAGCACGCTTTAAAGCCCCAAACGCAAAACGCCAGGACAGATGCCGCAGTCACAAAGGCTTATGCATACTTACAGTGATTTAGTTTTCTAAATTCATAATGCCTTGATCTTGTGTAGTTTAAAACGTCAGCGAGGACAGCGTTTTGCTTCTTAATTAACTAATTTGCATGACTCTCCCCATCCTTTTCGCGGACTGAATGATATAATTTAGGACCGATTTCGTTTCAAGATCGTACCACAGTTTTTTTAAAATATATTTTATGTGGTTCTGAATGTCCAGCGTGCACTTGTAGCGTTTGTAAGAACGACCTTCGTTCCCATTGTCAATCGACAAAAATAGCACCAGGGATCTCCTCTCTATCCGATTCCTTTAATAAAACCTGTGCCCTTTACCTTTACTTCTTGTGGTTAAATTTTCTATTCATCCGGACTCGAATGATCCGGCGTAATTCTCGACAAAGGAGAAGCGTGCCGGGCAAATAATGTCTATGAGCGATCCCTGTGCGATGCGTTTCCTGAAAGAAATAAAGGAGATAGCAGCCGAGGTATGCCGCTTTCATGAAGCGATCCGCTGATGCTTACCTCTGTCGCCATGTTGCCATCCGACAGTGCGGGATCTGTCCCGGTGCTGAAATCGCCTTTAGTGGGACAGCGCAGCAGAGCCTGGCGAAGGGGTGGGAGGGACGAGCTGCCGAGGGTGGAGGTGGACGGTGGATGCAGCTGCCGTGGGCTTGGCCATAACGTCCGAGGGATATCACACCGGATCCGCCTGTCTGTGACGATGCATTGATGCTGAGCTCCCTGGCGAGGAATCAGCTTTTCTGCCGACTTCCCGAGATACCAGGGGAAGTTAGTAAACTGTGTGCCAGAAGAATCTTAAAATAAACACTTATTTTAATTACTAATCCTCATTACAGTAATGATGATTCAACGTCATTTGTTAGGGACTAATTCTCGTGCACTTAAATATTCTATTTTCACGATTATTTTTTATTATTTTTTTCTACTACATTCATGGAGCTCCGCTCGTGCGTTATAAATAGTACTTGATTTTATCAAAGTGGCTAAACATACAATAAATCATCGTGATAGGCCGTGGATTCAGTCCAATAGTTAAAAGACTCTATATATTCTATAATTTATTTATGCAATCAAGTTGTAGTAGGATGCCGCAGTGGCTGTTTCTGCCGGAGAGGTCTGTGCACACGAACAGCGCGTTAAAAGCCCCGCCGCCGGAGACAGGATACGGCTTCCATCTCACGCCAGACCTGGGACCATAACAGAACGAGGCGCCGGGATATACCGGCAGTATCCAACGGTGACGCTCCGCAGGGTCCCTGGACGGGGACACTGCCACGTGGGAAGCTTTTTAGCTGAGAAAGGAGAATGTATATAAAAAATAAAAAAATAATTACTAGATTAACCCACAGTCTAATTTTAAGAGGGTGGAAACTATTCAGACGCAAAGATAAATTTGTAGCAATATATTGTGTATTTTCTTTTGTCTTGGCGATTCTGCCAGAGACAATCTGTTCATTGTAGGCATGGGAAATCACATTTTAATTCCAGGTTTCACAAATAGGGGGAAATTTGAGGAATCCCTTCATGCAGACAAATAAATCTGGCTTGAAATGTCTGTTAACAGCATAAGCGAGTGGCATTCATTTGGAAATTTGAGGGATTTATTCCAACACATGTTGGGCTCACGGTCGCCTCAGTCTTCCAGGATTGGGGGTTTGTATCTTGCCTCTGCTTTCTGTAATTTGCATGGTCTCCCTGTAAAGAGCAAGCTTCCGACTGCGTTAAACAGGGTAATTGTTGTCTCTTAATTACCCAAGGTGTATGTATGTGAGTGTGTGCCAGTACAGCTCAAAGGCCATCCTGATCAAGTGTCTTCAATGGTGCCCCCTAGCGGTGACAAAGGGAAACAGCCTAGCTAAGTTTGCACCCCCTCACCTGTCGCCTAATGGGTTGACCGGTACTGGTGTGTGACCCACTGTGGATTGCCATTGTGTCCTGGGTGTACCAGGCCGGATGGATTCTAGGCCACATCATGGTCCTGTCCAGGACAGGCAGTTAGAAGTGGAATGGACCAGCCCAAGACAAGGTCCAGCCAGTAAACGGAGCTTATGCTGTTTAAAAATGACCCTAAATGCTAAAGGCTTATTCTGATTGTCCTCAGATAAATAATATGCTACAAAAGGACAAATTTGTTTAGAATTAGCTACGTGAATCTCTCCTTGACAGCAGTCTCACTGTGACTGTGAGCTGAATGTGGCCTCAAAGTGGCCGGCAGCACGTGTATTAGGTCACAAGGCGGGTTGGGGTTTATCCACAAGGCTGGTGAACAGCTGAGTGGATATTAATAGGAGGAGACGGGGGCAGCGAGGAGCTGGATGGAGTGCAAGATGGAGATGTAACCGTGTGTGTCTGCGAACTGTGAACAGGGCAAACAGACGAGCACACACACACACACACACACACACACACATACACAGACACACACAGACACATACACAGACACACACACAGACACATACACAGACACACACAGACACATACACAGACACACACAGACACACACATACAGACACACACACACACATACACAGACACACACACACACACAGACACACGCATACAGACAGACACACACAGACAGACATACAGACAGACACAGGCATACAGACAGACATACAGACAGACATACAGACAGACACACACACAGACATACAGACAGACACACACAGACAGACACATACACACACACAGGCATACAGACAGACACACAGACAGACATACAGACAGACACACACACACACACACAGACATACAGACAGACACACACAGACAGACACACACACAGGCATACAGACAGACACAGACACATACACACACACAGGCATACAGACAGACACACAGACAGACATACAGACAGACACACACACACACAGACATACAGACAGACACAGACAGACACACACACAGGCATACGGACAGACACACAGACAGACATACAGACAGACACACACACACACAGACATACAGACAGACACACACACACACATACACAGACACACACACACACAGACACACGCATACAGACAGACACACACAGACAGACATACAGACAGACACAGGCATACAGACAGACATACAGACAGACATACAGACAGACACACACACAGACATACAGACAGACACACACAGACAGACACATACACACACACAGGCATACAGACAGACACACAGACAGACATACAGACAGACACACACACACACACACAGACATACAGACAGACACACACAGACAGACACACACACAGGCATACAGACAGACACAGACACATACACACACACAGGCATACAGACAGACACACAGACAGACATACAGACAGACACACACACACACAGACATACAGACAGACACAGACAGACACACACACAGGCATACGGACAGACACACAGACAGATATACAGACAGACACACACACACACAGACATACAGACAGACACACACACAGGCATAGGGACAGACACACACAGACATACAGACAGACACAGACAGACATACAGACAGACACACACACAGACATACAGACAGACACACACACAGACATACAGACAGACACAGACAGACATACAGACAGACACACACACACACAGACATACAGACAGACACACAAAAACACTACTGTGGAAACTTTCTAATCATTGTTACATTAACACATTCACTGAAAGATAACTACAAGCCAATAAATAAAAAAACAAATAAAAAACATGCTTTTGTAAGCAAACTCTCTTTCTATTTAATTTATACAACTGTTTCAAAGCATGTAGACAAACCTGTATGACCTCTTACACACAAAAACAAAGTCCCAGATGCGCTTGGCTCAAAACAAGGGACAGGATTTTGACACACAGGTAAGTATAGTTTTAATGACCAGCCCAGACTGACATTGTTCTGACAGTGGCGTGTATCAGCAGGTCACTGTGCAGCTCTGCTGGACCGCCGTTCCCATCCTGTACTGGCCGCGGAACGTGTCTGGAGCGTGATTAACTGGATTATTGCGAGACGCAGTGGGACCTGCTTGTAAGGGGTGTGCTTTGTGAAAAAAGGGCCCATCTTTCCAGCAAAGCATGGCGCAATATTTAATGCGAAACATAATGCAATCTGATGTCTGGTTTCAGCGCGAGGATTCGGTGTCGAAAATGTTTTAACACGGCCTCAGAAATGATGAAGACTGAAAGATGAAAAGTCATGTTTCTAACGGGGATTAATGCGAAGAATGTGGGTCGGAAAACTTGGTGATTTGCTGTGGACAACATCTTTGCGTCAACCTTCACTGACATGAATGCAGGCGGTCAGTTATTGAAAACTCTATTCCAGTTATTTGCTCTGAAATCGACTGGAATTCATGCAAAGGGCTCCGACAGTCATGATAAAAATATAACTCACTGCGATGAATTGGATGAAGCATTGATGAGTCCAAAGATGTAAATCAGGGTTTTCCTGAACACATATAATTGGGGATGATTTGGCAACGGCGACTGAAGTTCTGGAGGCTGTATCCAT
Organism: Gnathonemus echidnorhynchus; assembly: GCA_026776725.1. Classification (NCBI taxonomy): domain Eukaryota; kingdom Metazoa; phylum Chordata; class Actinopteri; order Osteoglossiformes; family Mormyridae; genus Gnathonemus; species Gnathonemus echidnorhynchus. The sequence goes on from JAODJU010000041.1 coordinate 3,848,134, forward strand.
AGATGTGACAGAAATTTGTCTGAAAACTGTGTCTGATGGACGCTGCTACTCAGGATGGTTTGGTGTAACCTGGCTCTACCTCAAAGCTCTGTGAAAGTCCTCAGCTCAAATCAGTTTAAAGGCAGTCAGCTTTGGGCCTGATCAGTCAGAAACCAGAGTCTTTGCGGGAGACGAAACAGGGGATCAGACCCAGAAAGCGCTCCAAAGAACAATAGAGCGTCAGACGGCATCAATCATGCCTTATAAACGAAGGCACCAGAAGGCCATAAACAAAGATACTGATAGGAATTTTTGTTTATATGAAACGGTATTTTTCCCACAAACCTGGGCAGGATAAGCTATTAGAAAGAGAATGAAAGGATGTGGCTTAAGGCTGTGACCTCATAGGAACCCTTTCAGGTAGATGTTCTGTTAAGCAGCGCATGCAATCTTTTGCCTGGAAGGGCTACGGAGCTACCAAGCAGGACAGAAACATGGGGGGGGGGGGTTTGTGTGCACATGTTGGGGAGGAGGCCGCAGAGCCAAGCCTGTCCAGCCATCTGTTACCACAGACATCACCAGAACACTGCTGAATCAGTCACGTTCCTCTCCGGCTTGACAGGAAATGAGAAATTCCAAAGGGGGAAAAATGAAATGTCAACCACAACGTCTTCATTTCTACCTGTCGAAAAGCAGAAGAAAAAAGAAAAAAAGTCTGAAATATAAACACAAACAGACTGACCCCGAGAACCTCGGAGTCGAAAACAAACTTCATTTGAGGGCTTTAAAAGAATGTTTAACTAGAATCATAACTCCAGAACTAAAATCTATTTATTTATTGCACCTTCTGCCAAACTTGCACAATCTTTCCCCACTAATAAGGAGGGTCACTGTATTTCGTTTTCATCTTAATGTCTTAACGTCCATGTCTATTGTATATGTTGCTCATTACTTTTCATTAGCACTACCAAAGAGGATAATATTCCACCTTAGGATATGACTCCATGCATCATGCATCTGAAGTTGACAGTAAAAGATACTTTGACAATTGGCATAGCATTCCTGTGGGCATATCTGTGTGACACGGTCACCAAGGGTGGAACACAGAACCATGGAGGGGAAAGTGAAGGTCTGAGGAACACCGAACCGCAGAGGAGGACAGTGAAGGTCTGAGGAACACGGAACCGCGGAGGGGACAGTGAAGGTCTGAGGAACACGGAACCGCGGAGGGGACAGTGAAGGCATGAGGAACACGGAACCACAGAGGGGACAGTGAAGGTATGAGGAACATGGAACCCCGGAGGAGGAGGAGTGAGTGACAGACCAACATTGCTTGGGTCAGGGAACGAGCATCAGGCCACAGTGAAGACTTCCAGATAAAAAACTGCCAGAAAAACACACAGTTCCTTGACTTTTACTGTTTTATTACAGAGTTTGCTGAATGCAGTGCTATGATCATTATTATTATGACCAATTACACGGCTACAGGGCCTGAATGGCTTGTCAGCAACCAGCGCTTGTTTTTGTCCAGTTAACGAAAAGAGGGAGATTAAAAGGTTTCACATTTTTCATGGGAGGCGCACGTTTGCATAATTAGCTCTCTCCTCCCCTGGGCAGGACTCCGTTTTTTTAATCACCAAGGCAAAATGTACCTCAAGCATGCACACCCCCCCAGTGCAAGACTCTGCGGGAATGCAACAAATGAGCATTTCAAAGACGGCGAGGATAAATGCAGGGACCTCAGCGACGGCGCAATAAAGAGAATTAATGAGCGTTCTGAAGGAGGACTCGCTGAAAGGGTGACAGCCCAGGACCAAGGACGCCGGCCTGGAGGTCCACCCAAGGACGAGACAGCGCCGCACACCCTGGCCTGAAGGAGCCTGCTTCTCAGAGGCGTCACCAGGAACATTTATCTGAGCCTGGAGTGATAGCTAACCCTCTCCATCAACCTGGAACTTAAAAAATATGTAGGTTTAAGAATCATCCAGTCTTCTAAATGTGTATCCAGCAGTCTGTCTCAGGCAGCAAAGAGTGAAAGGGCAGGAGAGGACTCTGGAAAGGGTGCCAGTCAACTGCAAGTTCCTCACGAACTACTAAAATAAAAAAAGAAAAACCCAAGAATGTAAATGCTAATATTAAATTCAGTTCACTTTATTTTACATAGTTCCTTTCAAAAGATAGTTGCCCCACGGCATTAGACAAGAGTGTGCGGCAATCCATTACTATGTAATGTTTTCAAAATGGTGCACGGAACAGGGGGAAAGAAAAGAGAGGAAGACAGATTCCCAGAAGATAACATCAGCGCAACATCTGCTGAGGAGCCGCATGAAAGGGACTCAGCACCAGAGCTGAAGGATTTATTCACTGACATTAAAAAGCTGCACTGACCCCAGTGGGTCCACAGAGCAGCATTGTCAGTGGATTATTCCTGATCAGGCGATTTCCTCTGGAACAACTAACGGAGTAAAATGTATTCACATCAAAATACACTCCTTTTCTCAGAAAGGTGCCACTTGCTACGTGAAATCTGTCCCACTCCAAATCCTTGGAAATCCCTTGAAAAGCCCCACAGTAGGATGCTGACCCACAAGGACTAAAAATAGAACCAAGGACCCGAAAACTCAGGCAGGTGGGAGTTTTCCTGATGGGACGCCTGGCGTCGTAATGTCCCAGTAAGGAGGTTTTCCATACAGAGGCGGAGCCGTAGGTGTCTGACACCGCAAGCGACACGTTTCGGTCCATTTGAGGGACCCAGAAGGCTGTGCGAACCTTTTCACTCACGGTTAAGGGTTTGGTGATGTAGCAGCTTCAAGCTAATGATATTAGCAGCTGAAACGTCATGCAGAAGCCAGCGACTATCTTCAGAAATAGGAGAGTCCAGGTTCTGTCCTGAAGATGGGGCCATTGCCTGTCCGCTTGAGGTGATGTGGGTCAGAAAAGCACCAGAGAGGTGCATCACCGGGTGTTAATACTCTGCTCCCTCACGTGTGTGTGTGTCTGTACATGCATGTACAGGGCTGGCCAGGGATTTTGAGCCACAGCCACTGTGCACATCTGCCTCCTATCTGCCTTCGATGAGGTAAGGATGAGCCAAATTCAAAGCAGATGTTTGTTCCTCCTCTGCTCCCGGTCCACCAGCCTCCAGTGAGGTTTCGCTTGGGATTCGAGAAGCAGCAGAGAGTAGGGAACTGGTGGGGGGGGAGGGATACTCCTGCAGTGCAACAAATAAGATCACAGATATTCTGGATAGAGGAAGACCCAAAGACCCACAGAGAACGAATGAATCTGTCAACAGGTATTTTTACAAACACGAGTAAAAAGATGGCAGAGGAGAATGGCGTTATCCATGCTGCATCTGATCTGATGCGGAATCTCTCCAGGTTTGGCGGTCAGCACCTAAAACTGCAAAACTGCACCATGTGATATAGCAGGAGGGATCAGCCATTTGTTTTCTTCATGGTCGACTTCACAACAGACTCAGAGGAACGAATATCTCCTGTTATGGGAAGTACAGGTGCAACGTTTCCAGACACGTACTCCTCCATGATTAGCCTTCAAGGACATGTGGAAATGATGGAATGACAGGAAAGAAGGAGAGGGAACAGATGAAGGAGAAACGAAAGCCCTTCCTGACCTTTTGCAAAGGCTCCCATCTCCAGAAACTGCCAAAGTGGGCCTTGCTTCACTGTGCAGAAACCCCTCATGGCCAGAACCAGGCCAAGTATAAATGGAGAAGATCAGAGAGCGAACTCAGTCCCCGCAGGTCTGACCCGAGCTGGTGACAACGCTGCGTCCTCAGTCGCGGCCTCAGTAATCTGATCAGATTTCCATTCCTCCATCTGCCAACACCCAGTGAATCCGATGAATCAGAAGATGTCACGCTTTACGCATACAGGCGATACACCTACACAGACAAAACTGTGGTACGCGGCACTGGAGATAATACTATAATACGATAATACTCCGAAAATACTCTCCATTCACCGCCAAAATGATTGCAAGTGGCAAGACAGGCCAGTTCTTTTTGCATGCTGATCAGGACAAATCATAATGAGTGGTGGTCACATGACACGCGGTGGTCACATGACACGTGGTGGTCACGATGACACGCGGTGGTCACATGACACGCGGTGGTCACGATGACACGCGGTGGTCGCGATGACACGCGGTGGTCACATGACACGCGGTGGTCACGATGACACGTGGTGGTCACGATGACATAGACTTGGTTTTATATCTGCACTGTTTATTTTTCTGCTATCAACTAATCAAACTAATAAAAACTGCACATCTGTTTCATATTTAGCAAAGACTGCTCATTCTACCGCATAAAAAAATGCCATTTTTTTTATATGTGTCTTCCCTTTCCAGGAAAAGCTTGTAAATGTACTTAAGCATTTTAGATTATTTTTTCTCGCTAAAAACTGAAAAATGTGTCTTTCTACTGTCATAAAACTGCCATGTTAAAAACTAAAATATTTGGGAATGAAAATGAAACCGAATGTGCAGAAATAAGGCATACATTTACAATTTTCTCAAAAAAAAAAAAACAGCATTAGCATAGCATGGTAGCATACACGATGGATGGATGGATGGATGGATGGAGGGTTGAATCTGATGTCCTTTGAGATTCAGTTCTTATGAATGTACCATAAGGTACTGGGTGGGGGGTATAAGAGGGGCCATAATTCATATAGAGGGGCCGGCCTTATCATTAGCCAATGGTATGTCTTGAATTTGTGAGTGACATAGGAGGAGGGACTCCAGGGGCCAATCAGCTTCCAGCTGGGGCCAGTGTCCCTGTGGCCCCACCCCTGAATGCATCCCTGGACAAGCATCAAAGATTGCAGTGCCTGGAGTGACTATGCAGCACGACCAGACTGAACGAAGGAGAGGCAGCTTCACATCCCTACAGTCTATATCATTATTTCCCAATCCGGTCCTCAGGGACCGACGACCAGTCCATGTTTTTGGTCCCTCCCAGCTCCCCACATGGACTGGTCTGGCAGGGAGAAAAAAAGTACACTAGGAGTGGGTCCCTGAGGACCGGACTGGGAGGCACTGGTCTATAGACAGGACCTGGGAGTAAAAGCGGGTTTCCCATGTCTGGTGCTAGAGAAGGAAGCTCTCAGCATCCAGCTGGTCTGCAAGTTAGACCGTGACATACTGGGAAACAATGAAAACTAACAGGATTCGTGATACAAAAGAATGACGATATAGAAGAACATAACAGCCAGAGGCATTTCCAAGCAGATGAAATCGCTCCTTTCTCTTTGAGCCCCATCTTGAGCTGGGTTGTGACAGCCTGCGACATTATAGCCCCCCCCCCCCCCCACCCGCACACCCCGACAGCTTCCCTCCCACTGACAGTAAGAGGAAAGTACAGGAAGCCGGCATTCGTGGGATGTATCCCGTTC
>JAODJU010000041.1:3853629-3883073 GCA_026776725.1 Gnathonemus echidnorhynchus
CGCTTACTCTTTTTATCACTGTATTTTCAGGGAGGGAGAAAAGGCACAGAAATCATGGCGGTTGGGGGGGTGGGGGGGGGGGACAGGATTCCATTTCAGGATAAATTTGTCTTTGGTCATAAAAGTGGCTTGCAAAGAGCTGGGAAGGGGGGACATCGGAGGTCGTCGATAGTGTGCAGAAAATTGCCAATAGTTTAAATGGCCTTAGCCTGTATGATGTGAATTATTACACTAAGGGGCCTGCAGGATGTAATCATCCAGTACAGGGGTGGGGCAGCAGTCATCATTCAGCAAAGGGGGGGGTGAAGAATGTGAGCTATTAGATTAAAGGGGAGAGGCTGGCGGGACATGAAGGATTTAATTATGTCAGCAATTGGGTAAAGGGTATGGCAAGTAGGATGAGGGTTACTTAATTAAAGCAGTGGGGATCTGAGCCATTAGGGTAACATGACAGGGTCGGCACTGGAGTTTCACGTTTCACCTGTTTAGGGAGTATTGTGGCTAACTGGACAGACCCCCCGAAGAGAGCCAAAGCTGAAGCCCTCGCGTTCCTACCATCCACTTCCTCCCGGAGTCCCCGAGCATGCATCGGGAGTAGGGCATCCCAGAACCGCACAGAACATCGCTCCCCCACCTTCCTGCGACTCAAACCGACGTCCCCGATGTCAGGCGCGGAAAAAGAGCCCAGCGTTACGTAACGCAGAAAGGCCGACATGCGACGGAGTGTGACGGGAGAAATGAAATGCAGCCGTCGCAGGAAACGCGAACAACAAAAAAAGGGATTTTTTTTTTTTTGCCTACGTGGATCATGTGATACCTTGGAGAGGCGTGGTGATGGAGGGCTCAGGAGGCATCGCGGCTGTAAGGATCGAGAGTGAGAAAAGGGGTGGTACGAAATAGATTTAGAAACAAAGGCTGGCGTACATTGAAAAGGCGGCACCGGTGCCAACGAGGGCGGTCGGAACTGAAACCAAACAAAACACGAGGCGATCCAGCCCATTCCACATCCTACTGGCTTTCATGTCGTGCCAGAAAAAATCTCAATACCAAGCTAGACACCGAGCTCCCACAGCCTTGCCAAGAAAAAATAATATCAGGTGCAATTTTTTTCGTTACGTTCCCCAGCAACACATGAAAATAGCTAGACAAAGGCATAGTTACAGGCTCGAACGATGTAAAAATGAAGGCCATATATTAACAACCTCCCCCTCGCAGTTCAAGCCAGCTATCGTAAGTCGATCCGGCATCCAGACCCCTTCCGTCAAAGTCAGGAGGAACAAGCGGCATGTTACTATTTGCGAAGGAAAACAAAGCAAAACAAAACGTACGATACGAAAACGCAAACTTGATTTGATCGGGAGGCCGGCGAGCGCCAAGCCTCGGCTTGCATTTCAGGGGCGATTGCAAGGAATCGAACAATTTAATCAGCAGAAACTGGCTTACATTAAGCCCAGTGTTTGTACGCTTCCCGCTGGCAGAATTGCCAAATGTCCCACAGACTGCATCCCTCGGCACTGGAGTTCATTAATATCCATCAAAGCAGGAGGGTAAAGCTTTATAACGTCTCATTATTCATGTCCCTTCTGTTGCTGGATCCTCCACGTAACTCCCACAGTCGTCCAAGCAGCTGACTGAACCGTTTAGCGGCTGCTAAGCGAAATTTCAATTAAATTTCAATTAAATATCGCCTGTGCTAAATGTGTCAGGCTAGCACATGGCCTGTCGCTTGAAAAGGGCCAGTACATCTGTCTTTCCTAGTAGGTTTGTGTCCCAGTCTGGCCTCTGTGGTCCACCAATCAAGGGAACAGACATTCTTTTCGCTGGGTTCAGCCCACACTCAGGAGAACGGCGACATTTAAGCCTAAGCGATCAAACTCTGAGCTTTTATTCAACATGCCAGAGTCGCAGTGCTGGTATTGAGACCTTATTGTAGTTAAAAGACCTACTTGGCCTTCAGAACGAGAGAAGAAGGGCAGCGAAGGTTATGGCAGCGAGTTATTTGCAAGCGCATTTGCAGAACTAATTGGGACGTGTGTAGCTGGGACGAGAGACTCAGTGGAATTTCAACCATGACCTTTCAACTCCGCCGCCGTCTAGGTGAAGGAAACAGTGGCCACACATGGGTCAGCGTCAAACCTTCCGGGTGCGTGGAACCAGATGTGATTCAGCTGCCGATACCGGCTGGGATTTTGCAAATGAAACATTCATTAGTGAGGCACCGTGAGGGATCATTCTACATTACATAAGTGCACTCCTTGGCCTGTTAACCCCTGGGCAGGATCCAGTGGGTACTCAGTTCCACTGGCACCTCCTTCCCATGGCGGTTCCTCTCTGGCGAAGACCTGACCAAGCCCACTAGGAATGCCGGTATGTCACCACCTCTTCCCCTCTGACCCATGCTTTCTGGAGGCGTCTGTTTGCAGCCAGGGACAGAGGGACAGGCTGTTCCCGCAAAGGGGACAGGCCCAGGCGCAGGGAGCAGCCAAAACAATAACGTCCCGTCTGCTGCGCGTTAACTTGTCAGATGTTCTTCTCCTCCTCTTTCTTCTCCTACGTCTTTTGCTCCTGCCTTCTCCAATCCATCTCCCCCCTGAGCCTTCAAAGATCTCTTGATCTTCAAATGTCTACTTTCCATGCTGATGGATCTGGGCTTGTCACACCCTGGCTCGGGCCATGCCGCAGTGGGCCAGCAGCGAGCGGGGTCATGACCGCTCCAGGCTTGCTGGACAGGCTGATTCTCGATGGGTTACGATGCTGCACCGGGAATCGGAATGTCATGGCCTACAGAGTGATGTCACCACTGGGCCCTTGAGCAGGGTCCTTAATCTCAATTGCTCCAGGGACTGAGTGACCCTGCTTGCTCAATCATTCTGGAAAAACATGTCTGCGATGTACTTGTTTCCTAGTCCCACCCATCAATGTTGCGTTATCTGACCTTATCTGCCAGTGAAACCATCTTCATCGACCCAGAACCATGAATGTAAACACCACCACAAGAAAAATCTATGCTAGCTGCGAATATTCTGCTTCATACCCAGTTTTATTGATGCTTATGGTGACTCCAACTTACCAAATATTAACTTAAAGATGTTCCTATTTCATTTAGATATGAAACCTCCAATGTTCCAATGCTGTGTAACAATAATCAGCACCATAATCCCAGAGGTCTCCTCTAGAGGAACCACACCACACAGGAACATCTGAAACGCCCACAAATACTGCCTGACTGTATGAATTTCTGACTATTTGAATCTCATGTCACCGAAAGCAAGATCCTGTGCTGTCTGTAGCAGTGCTTAATTAGGTATTTAATGGAAGGCAACATCCAGGCCAAATGCCCAGAAATCATTAACCGAGGTCGACGCCATGTGAACGCAGCCATGGCGTCGAAAGAAACCGCACGTCTTCACCGCGTGGCGGAGTGAAGAGGGCTCATTATGTTTAATCGGCTCTAATGAGGAAGGGTAGCTGGGAACTAATGGATGAAGACTTACAGAGCGGCCGGTTTTACGAGGCTCCCGCTATGCAGATCGTGATGCGAAGCCCAGCGGCGCTTAAAATGTCGACTCCACCCGTCCCATCCAGGACAAACGGATAGTGAAAACCAAGCGTAACAGTCGACACACCCCAGAGCATGACAGCTGCCAGGATCTGCTCTTAGAAGTCAGTGAGTGGTGGCCCTGGGTCATACAGCCCTTCTCGGAGTCCCCAGGGACGCGTGGAACACTGTGGCTGATGTCTGATGTCTTCTCATTCCCCTTAGAGATATGATCCCACATTTGCTGCCAGCACTTCTTCATCTCTGGTCACAGCCTCGTTGACGTGGCAATCAGGGGGCGATTAATGCAGTCAACCCTTGGCGATAGAGCAAGGGGTCTCAAAGTCTGGAGATTATTATTAATTCATTAAAGTTAATAAAATGCTGGCTTATTTAAAATTGTTGCAGACCTCTGACTTCGAACAAAAATCTGATGCGGACCTTTGATCAAATAATCTGAGACCCTGCATGTAGAGGGTATGCACATGATGTCACAGTAGGCAGAAATTACCGCGGTTACACCCACTGAGTGGCAAAAAGACTGAGCGGCAGCATCAGCATTCAGCTTGGACACAAACATGTCTAGAATGGGAAAGAGCTGTCCTGCGATTGATTGTACAAATCAATGTAACAAGAAATCAGAGGTATCTTTTTACAGACTGCTGAGAAAAAGAGAAGCAAATTGATCACTGCAATCCATAGAAACACCTGGAATCCAGGCTCAGAAACGCTGATTTGCCTTTGTCATTTCTGACCAAAGAAGTACGACCAGGCGCCCTAGGTTTTTGCCTGCCCTCAGGCTTTGCTGTGCGTGTTTCCCTGCTGTCTAAATCAGGCACATATAACTCAAATCAGTTTGAATTTCAAAGGTTTTATTGTCATTCCTACACATCAGCACACTGTGCAACGTGAAGGAATGAAATGTGTTTCCTCGGGTCTGTGTACAGGACACAGAAACTGAAGGAGTAAAGAATAATGAAGATATTTTAAAATATAGTAAATTTCAAATACAAAATTGCTGGAAAGTGACTGAGTGCAATGACATGTTACATGATGACGGTGTACAAAGGACACATTTAAATGTCTGGAAACCCGATTCCTGGTCATGGTCTCCTGGTCCTTTGCTAAGTTTGCATCTCTGTCAAGTCCAGCTATTTTTAATATAAGTAGATAATCATGTTTTTTGCAATTCCCCCCCCCCCACTACAATAAGCCATTCTGCAGCATGTTTTGCCACTCGGTTCGTCTGAAGGGGGCGTGTTCACGCAGGGTAGTGACATCAGAGTGGACCCTCAATAGCCTAGGGCCCTGGCAAACATCAGGGCTCCGCCCCACCTCAGGAAAAATGCAAAGGTTAAATCAGCAACATCCGAGTGTCCATGCTGATGTCAGCCCAGGGCCCCCAGATAAGCTAATCCACCCCTGGGGGGTAATCCTAGAACGTCTGGCAGCTGCGATGGAACACCCAGGAACACGCCCACTATTATTTCCAAGGTTACTACTGCACAGGTGTCGCTGCACCATTCACTACTGCTGAATGCTGGGAAATCTCTTCATCTCCGGTCCATGCCATATACCTGCCTGGTCTCACCCCTACACGCCCAAGACTATGGGCAGATGGATATAAGTTTGCCAGGTCCAGGAAGAGCCCTGCTGTTGTACTCTTACTCAAAGTCAAAATTTTGAACGCCAGTAAAAATATATAAATGTATAAATAAGTTAATGTAGGTGTCAGCGAAGCAGCCAAATATAGCTCTCCAGTGCCTAGAAACTCGCGTAATGCTAAATCAGGAAACGACTCCCGTCACGCGCCTGCGGATCCAGCAGAGCTTCCTGGAAGCCGACACGGATTTTGGGAGGATGGTATAGACACCCGGAGCCTGTCCTGCCTTTCCCTGGGGCATCCCGCACCGCCGGACCCTGGCCGAGCAGCGAGGCGCCGGGCCGAACTGCAAATTAGCGTCATTCTCCAGTCCAGGGGAATCAGGTGGAGGAAGCAGCCCGATTATCCATAAACCTGATTTCACCATCTCTGCACAAACACAGGAAGCAACAGCAAGCCTGCGGGATCTGCCGTTTGCTATCCGTCACTTGAAATGTAGGTCATCCCAGCTGCGTTTTTTAACCAGAGAAGGTGGAGATTTGATAACTGATCTTTTCTACCGGCAAGAGTAATTAATGGAGGAGAGAAAGGAAGAGGTGTTTAAGGGAGAGCAGCCTGGAAGCGATGTACCTGTCAGGGAACGAGATAAGACACATAATGAGCCTTAATCACACCTAAGGAGGCAAAAAAACCCCTTCTGAGCACGTGTGAGGCAGCGCGGCACTAACTGTGAACGGAGCACAACAGCCCTGAATCTAACCTTAGCAAATAAAAAAGCCTGAGATTTAAACGCAGAGGCCGCTCGTGACGCGGACAGGGATCTGCCGGCGTTATGGGTGAAGCTCATGCCGTAGTTTGTACTGGAAGCATCTCAAGGTTGAGCAGTATGAAAATGACACAAACCATTGCAGGAAAGTACAGCACTTTCTGTAAAATCAGTGATTTTTTTTTTTAAAGAAATATTTCAGGATATTTACATACATACAAAGATTTGGCTGAGGCCAAGGAGGGCCGGTCTGGGTGGGGAAACGCGTCAGGATTCAGGATATCAGATCAGTGGGGGACGTGACGTTTCCGGCAGATCGGGTGATGGCCGCTTGGTGACTCCTCCCCCCCCAAACCCAACAGCCAGAGAGGGCTGAGGTGGGGAGGAAGAGGAAGGCGGGGAGAGTGTGGTGGGGGCTCCCAGCTGTGCGTGCAGGGGCAGGCCGCTCAGAGACCCAAGCAGACGTGTAATCCGAGTCTCCATACACAAGCAGAGAGTTCGGGACCAAGCGACAAATATTGTTTTATGTATTCATCCCATATGGAAGGTGTCCTGCCTTTAAAAAGGATTTAATGAAATACCTCCCCCGCACCAATCACACTGGGCTGTGTGTTGCTAATGAGCATCTAACCAGTGGGTGGTGGGGGGGGAGGGCTCGCCCCAGAGGACTGCAAAGTCCTGGTTTTTCCTGTGTGTCCCTGTCTCATGCAGAAGTGATTCCCAACCCAGTCCTCAGGGACCCCCAGAGGGTCCACAGTTCCCCCCCCCCCCGCGGACCAGATTGTGAAACACTGATGTAGAAAAACAACGCTACCTGTTTTCAGGTGCGACCTGGTGCCTCTTCTCCCCCCAACCCACCTCCCCTCGCCACCCTTTGGTCCAACAGATGCTGCACCCACCCCTCACTCAAACCACCGCAGGCCTGCCGACGTGCTGCACCCGTGCTGCCGAAATGCGTGTCAGGGAGGAGTACGGCACTGTGGAAATCTGCGTTCACTTCCTTCATCTGACACCGTCATAAAGCTCAATTACCAGGGACCCTAAGAGTCAGAATCTACTGTATACGATAACTACAGGCCTTTTGGTTATTAGACTTTTTGATAGAATAATATTTAATTAAACACAACAGAGATTGATGTTTGTCAAGCTGGTAAATTCTCTTTACCTGTGGGGGGAAATCTCATCTTTATAGGCTTTAGCCTCACGCTTGTCCTCATTTGGGAAGGCTGCCCCCTTGTGGCGCAGAGTGAAAATGAACAGTAAAAACTGAAACTGGTGAAAGACCATGGCAGCCCAGTGGGTGCTCATATCTCGGGACTCTTTGCATTTGAAGCCCTCCAAGGGGGGATTCTGACTTTCATAGGCCGTGACAAAAACGGAGGAGGACAAGGCAGCATCGATTCAGCCGAGACACAGCTGGAAAAAGGGAACCCGAGCCGGGCAGCTCACGCGTGCACGTCCATACGCTAAGGGCCGACATGCGTGTCTTTGGGCTACAAGAGGAAATCGAAGCACCCAAAGGGACTCCGCAAGAGCAAGGGGGCAGAGAACATGCTAACTCAACACAGCAGGAGCAGGGGCCAGATTCGAACCCCAAACCCCAGAGGTGCAAGACAATAACACTACCCATCAAGTCACCAAGCCCAAAGCAAGCAGTCAACTGCAAAAAAAATCGTCATATAAAACCTCAAACAAATTCCACTCTACACTCACAAAGAGCTTTATTGTCTGGAAGCCATTTCTTGGTGGTATGAAATCTGTGGACACATGCACCGAATTTCAAGATCGTGGGTCAGCAAACCCATCAAAGTGTGGGGCAGATGGTGAGGGTGGTGTGAACAAGGGGCAGCGCCCCCTGCTGGTGCCCCCAGCCATGGCGCGCACACACCTATCACACGAGAAAAGTGTATATGATGCCATTGGCTCAGGAGTTGGACTGGTGAAACATTCAGGCCTCTTTACTTAATCAGGAGGGGGGGGGGGGCTATAAACAGTAAATCCACCCCGCATACTATGTGACAAGGAGCAGGCAAAAGCAGGTATAAAGAACACAAGCAGAATCGTACAGGGGAAAACAGAGTGTAGGAATGGGGGTCACTACAGGTCTTCTACAGGTAACCTGGGAGTGTGTAAGCGTAGCTCTGTGGAGAGGTCCACACACACACACACACACACACACACACACACACCCTGGATCAGCACTTTATTAAATCTGTAAGTGAGAGGACAGCGGGCCAGACAAGCATTTACAGTCATGAGAGAAGTACACCCCCGCTTCAATTTCATGAGCAGAGGGGGGAGGGCAGAGGGGTTAGCTGGAGCGACTTTCACACAGTCCAGGGTCTGTGCCAATCCACAGAAAGACGGACCCGGGACTGTCCAGATACAGAAAACATAAAAATGAGCAGAAATAAAATCCCAAAACTCTTTTTTGCCCTTATTTTCCTCCCAGTATTTCATGCCCACCCTGTCTGGCCCGTGTGCTTCCTCCAGGCTCACTGGCGAATCTCACCAGCGCTCTGGCTGTGAAGGACTCTGGCGAGACTCAAGAGCTTCCCAGATGGGTCATGAGGACTGGAGTCCGCGGAGAGGTCCACGCTGGCCGGGAGACCTCCAACCGAGAGAAAGGGACAAGGAGAATGCAGCACTCCCTTAACTCTCCCCGCTCGTTACGATGGAGCTGGCTTCCCAAACTAACAAATCGAAAGCTGCGGAAAGTTGGCTTGGCCTCTTACCCAAACAGGGCCTGCGGACACTCAGGCAAACAGAGAGAGAGCATCCAAACTGCACACCCAGACCTGGCTAAGGATTTCAAACCCGCAGCCCAGGAGGAGTCCGGAAGGTCCGCTACCCTCCGAGCAACTGTGCTGCCGCCGTTTTTGGTGAGAGGTGACCAAAAACAACACTTGAGAGTGTCAGCGGCACCAATGGCCACGTCCGATCAACACGGGCGGAAAGGCCAATGTTTTCGATAGCGGTGGGAAAAATGGGGCTTCCAAAGCCACTGTGGTGGGTGGGCTCATTGTCCAGCTTCAGTTGCTGCCCAGCTTCACTCAATGTGACTCAACGACAGGCTAGTTTAACCAGTCAATTGACAGTCAATCAAAATCCCACCAATCTTGGGTTCTGAAGCTACGTTTCTTCTATCACAATCTAAGTAATTTAGGAGACCTCTGAAGCAAACCAGTGCTCGATTTTGTTATTCCACTGGAAAGCAAAACCCAGTTAACAGCTATGAACCTTATCGCACTTCCAGAACCATCTCATTCTCACCCATCTTCTGCTGACACTCCTCTGAAGTAACATTACTCTTGGTGACAGTGAAATCTTCCACACTTTACACGTCATACTCAGATGTGCTTTGCCAACACTGCACGGTTTCCAAAAAAAAAAAACACCAACGTTCAGTAGAAAGAATGAGGCCAGGTGTGCGATCGTGTGCGTGGGTCCACACACACAAGTTGGTCTTCCTATCTAAATGGGGACGGTCCCCATTCATTTCTATGGGAAAAACCCTAATCCCAATCACGACACCCTTAACGCCTACCCATCCCTAACCTTAACCATAAGTAACCAACCCAAATACAAGGCTTTTGGCATTTTTACTTTTTTGATTGCATTCACAGATTTTTATAAAAAATGAGGCTATCCAAATAGGGACCTCAAAAGAAGTCCCCAAAAGTAGGGGAATTTCAGGTTTTACTACACTTTGGGAACAATTTGCAATTTGGTCCTCAAATGTGATCTATGCAAACCCCCTCCACACACACACAGCTCACCATAATTCTACATCGTTGTAGTCACATATTACCCAAACTGCTAACTCTTGTGACTTTGAGGTGAAGCTCTGCACGGTTCTGGTTTGTCTTTACGCATAGATCTTCACTTCACACTGCTGTATTCTTTTACTTAATTTTTCACCCTTCTCTGTCCAACTGTAGGGGGCTCCCAAGCTAAATGGCAGGGGGGGATCATGTGGAACTCTGACATACCTCCCCGGCCATTAAAAACGGCTTAACCGGGAGCGGCGAAGCCTAGCTGGGCGTTCCCATCCCCCTCAGCAGCGACGCTTTCTCCTGCGGCCCCTTCGGAAAGTCGACTCCGGCAGACGCGGTCCAAGAGTGACCACACTGCCTGGGATCGCAGTTGACTCCTGCTGTGCATCTCCACAGCATGACCCCTTGCCGGTGGTCCAAGACACAGCGCTGAGGATCGAAGGAGAGTCAGCATCGCTCTCTTTTTTGTTTCTCTCTGCATTTTTGCATTTTGTTTTTCTGCCCAGCACTCTGGGCAGCCAGGAGAGGAAACGCAGAGTGCTGGACCCTTACTGGGACCTGAAAGATCCAGTCCAGAATTACTGCGCAACTTGCAGCGCATTTCAAAAACGCGAACTAGTCGAACTAGCGCTGTATAGAAAGGATGAGATCTGGATGATGAATCAGTGATTTGAAAAGTATTTTCTTTGCCGCCCTAATAAAATCATTTGTGCACCGCACCGATGCAAAAAGGAAACCATTCGACTCCTCCTGATGCAGTCTCTGACGTATAACCAAACACAACAATCAGATGATTACCCGGCGTTAGATATCACTCTCCGCGGCCAGACCAGCTTCTAAAGCCGGATTGGTTCCGCCTGAACTATGCTCGCCGCGCTTCGACTGGTATCCTGCGATCCGCGCCAGCCACTCGCGGAAAAACAAGCAAAAGCCCCGGGATGAGCCTTTGTTATGCCGGCTCTCTTGGCGCCGGTCCCTCCCCTAATAACCGGCTCTTTGTGCTCCCCGTGTCCCCCGTTCGCTGCGCGCCTGACACCCGAGCGGCAAAGCCAGTGTGCGAGGACAGCAAAGCGCTCGGAGACGCTTCTCCCCGCGGAGGGAAAACGGAGCGTCGCGCTCTATAAAAAGCCCCATTGTTACTGAAAATGCTGGACCTTTTTTCCCCCCATTCATTTACATGCTCCAAGAATAATTTCTAAAGCAGTCTTGGTTTGATTTGAATAATAAAAGTAAGTTTTCACATTAAAGTCATTCCTGGCATACTGATCAATTATTTCTCTATAGTCTGTGTAGTTCATTAACAACTTCTCGAATATAGGCCCAGGCATCTAGTCTCGGTTATCCGGGTTACAAAGCCTTTTTTGGTTAAATCAGTTAAAGTTCTGTTAAAAATAACGCCGTTATCTAAGAGTCCGCTCACCGCCGTGCTCAGTTCATAATGCTCCCTTAATTTGGCTCCGTAAACTTTAAGGCGGGGGGGGCTTCTAGGTAAATTGTTGCGGATTTATCTACGAATGATCGTCTGTTATTCAGTAAAATTTCCCAGCCGGGAGAGGCCTCCCTCAGTACATGTTGCCCACCCTCGTCTCCTCCGCTACTGCTTTGAGGTAGCCCATTAAAATCGATTCGCAGTAATTTTCCGTCGTATCCCTTCTCTGACGATAAGGTGAAGTTAATGAGGAAAATACTGGAATGTATTATTTCATATTATTCCTAGAAATAGTACTATGCATGTAACCTGCTTAATGGCATAACGTTCCTAATTCATGTTAATATTTTTAAATGCTTGTGTTTTATAAGAGTAGTTGTATTATGTGCGATTAACGGCCTTGGTATTTTTCCACTTAGATTTTTTTTTTGCACAGCGGCAGAGTTTGTCGCCAGATTGAATCGCATCCAAAGGTTGTTAAAAACAGATAAATTCCTCCGCGTGTTACGGAATGCGAAATGGTTTTCTTTATGGTATTCGAGTATAAACCGCCACGTATTTTCCCCAGCCAGAATTATTTATACCATGGCTGAATTTTTAGCATGTCGTCAGTAAACAAAACAAACAAATCGTTTCCCAGAGCAGAACACGACACTAGACGGTTCAATAATCCCTGCCTTCCATTGTTTTGACATCTTGGTAAATGAATTCTCTGCCACAGTGCATGCAGGATGAGGTGACAGCCTGGACCTCTTCTGCTATGAAAGACTCTCCCAACGTTTCCATAGCAGTGAAACAGCATCCAGGAGATGTCAGACTTCCAATGGTTTCCTTGTGCAAATGTCCAAACCTCAAGAGAGAACGTGTACATCCCCGTGCGCCCCCCCATTCTATCAGATTACATCGAACAGCACACATTTTGCAGACAAGTTGCTGCAGAGCCTCATAAAGAAGATTTACAAATGGAGTCAAAGATCTGAAACCTTTGGAGATGCTGACTGAGTAATGCTCATGCACTGATCCCAAGTTGCAGATATGTTTGAGGGAGCTGCTTAATTTTGGTTTTTGTTCAGTGATTACTGTACAAAGATTTCTATCCCAGCTATAGATGACAGCAGTTCTAAGGCAACCAACAACCTGACATCGAGGTTGTGGTCCCTTGTGGGGGTGTTCGAAGGCTGACCATCTAGTGAAGGGCGAGTTCATGGTGTAGCTGGGAGTGGTTACAGATTTCAACCCTCTGGGCTGCAATTTGGGTCTGTTGTTGCTGGGCTGTCCTCGGGGCAAAAGCGTGGAGAGCTATACCAACAGCCACAATCGACTCAAGGTGGTCGTCACATTTAGGGAAGGGATACGGATGGTGTAAGACAGGAAGGTGTCGTCTTATTCCCCTACCCTGCACCTGCGTTGTGTAGCTAATGAAGAAGGAGCAGTAGCGAGATGTGATGGAAGGTACCATCTACATGATGGGGGTGTCTTATTGGGTTGACCATACCAAACCCCAAAAAGCTGGAACAGAACAAATCCACAAGATTCCCTGTGATTCTGCTTCCCGCATCTGAATGTGGTTGGGTCTGAGGAAACCTTGCTCAAGTATGAGAATCTCGACACCAGGGTCCCCCAAATCCGATCCTGGAGGACCAGTCTGCAACATAGTTTACAGATTTCCATGCTTAAACACCTTATTCAGCTCACCAGCTAATTGCCAGGTTTAGTGGACGTGTTTGAGCAGGGAAACCTGGCCCTCCAGGACCGGATTTTAGGGAACCTTGCCCTAGACCTTTATCCTTCAGGAGCTCAAATCTTATATGCTACAGAACATATTTTAATTTGCGCCTGATGTACACTCGAGATGCCAGATGTCACACACTGAACAAGTACTTTACTCTGTAATGGAAGTTAGAGCTGAGGTAAAACATAAAACCAGCATCAAAACCTCAAGGCTTTGGGGGACCGGAGTTATGGGCCCAGGTCTTGTGTAAGACAGAAATACAGCTGTCCATCATTAGTCAGCAACTATGAACTTGGAGTCACTGCAGCGTATAAAATAAATAATATGAATGACATTTTGGAGCTAAATGGGACAAATGTGGATCAGCATGTCATCTTAACACCTTAACAGAGCCTCCACTGCAAAAGTCACAGTCACACCATTCAGAACATCATCTTGAGGAGAAATCTGATGAGAAATAAATCATTTCACTCTTAAAATCTTCCAGCGTCTGTTCCCTTCCATTGCTGTGACTCTGCCATTCCAATTGCTTTTAGTGGCACTAAATTAGTAGATGACAGCTGTAAGTTATTTAGTTATTGACCATCCAAGTGACGCAGGTCTGTGGGTGAAAGCTGACTCGTGATTCTTAGAGAATGTGCTGCTATATAAAGCTCGGTGTTTGTGCTGCACGCTCTGTCACTTCACATGAAGGGGAAAAATCTTTACGTCGTCTGCAGATTGTCTAGAAGCAGCTGTCTGGGGCCATTTTCTCAAAAAGACGTTTGCTATCCAAACTGTGTCAGAACACGTCAATTGTCTGTGGCTGGCTGATTATTTCAGGATTAATTAATGATTTTTCTGCAGGCAAAGGCCACAAAGGTTTCTGACTCAATAATGACTAATTACAGGCTACCTGTTCATTGACTGATTCCTAATTCACTTTTTAACTTAAACCACTGTCCTGTACACAGGTCCATCTGCCAATAACCCTTCTGGCTCAGCACTATGAGTCCAGACCAAGGCACAGTGCAATTTTCTTACACAAATTCACAGATTAATGGGATGGAAGCTTCAAAATCGATGATTAGCCTGTCAAATCGAAGCGATGGCGTTTCACCTGACCCGCAGGTGCCATCTCTTGTGACGTCCTATGGGGCGCTATGCCCAGCCTGCCTCTCGCTGCAGTCTCCGCTCGCCGATTCCAGGAGTCTGCCCCCGCTGCTCCGGAGAGCCGCTCATTCTGCCTGCCTGCCTCGTAGCTGAGCGCGCTTTCATGAAAGGTATGTTGGACTCAGCTCCCGGGTCCCATCATTTTATACATTTCCCAAAATAGATGGTATTGTAATACTCGCGTTTCTTGAAAACCAGGGAGGATATGAGCTGTCTTAGAATCTATTTAATCATTTTAAAGAAATAGCAAAAATATTGCCTGAAAAAAATGTTTCCATCTGCAATTCAGGTCTGCCTGTCTGGTGTACCACAAGGCCCGGATCCTGGCCCAACAATTTCCATTGTCTGTAGAGACAAGGCCTCCTTTTTTTACCTGACATACACACACACAGGCACAGTAGGCTGTCAATTTCAGTATGGAAAGTATTAGAAAAGACCTTCTATTATTGAACTTACATGAGACAATAAACAAACTAATGTCAACGAGGTCAACGTGCGGTTATTATTATTGTGGAGGTGGTAATGATCAATGTAATGATAATTATTATAAAGCTGAACAATGGCACCAAACAGAATGAAAACACTGTGCGTCAATAACATGATTTTTCATTTCCTTTCAGCCTCAATGGATTCTAAACCAGCTTCTCATAACAAGAATTCACACCTCACATCTCTGCCCCCTTTAGATGTGGGTTTGAGCTCCTCACAGACATAATCTGTCCTTTGTTTCTCACCTGCAGGAATGTCCTGCATACCTGCTCTCCTAGGTCTTCTTACCCCAAATCACCCTTTTTTTGGGCAGTTAGTGGCTCTGCTTTCAGCTGCACAACACAAAGCAGTTGAATTCAGTGTCATCAGTTTTGTCAGAGTTTGGCGTAACCCTTCAATCACCCTTCATCCATGGCGTCTTTATGGAATAATTTTAAAACATCCCAGAATAAAAAAAACAGGCATGACAGGAAGACTGTGTCATTAATAAAAAGATGACTTGGTGCCACGTGGTGGTTATAAATCGTTCTGTTTGTGGCCGTTGGCTTTTTTAAATCCATGTCTGTTGTGACAACAGTCTGAAAAAGGTTTAGCGGTTGTGATTATTTGATTATAGCGGCGACTGAATGTGGCTGAGGGGCTGAGTGCAGCCGCAGATTTATGAGGTACGGGGTGTGCGATGACACCGAGGAGCAGGATGAAGGACACAGCGCGGGGTCTTCCACTGCAGAGACCCCCGCCAAAGGGGTGGGGGCTGAGCGGGGGCCGGCGGGGCCCCTCTGTCCAACTGGGATTGACAGCGAGAGACAGAAGGGAGATGGGGGTCTATTCACAGGCAAGAATTATCATTAGCATACCCCCCCCCCCAGAGAGGCCAACGGGCGAGACCACCTGTAGCTGTGCTGGCCCTCGCTGTCGAGGAATGAAAAAAGCTTCATTCACCATGAAGCCAGAGCCAGAAATGGTATGAGAGGATAATCTGTGTTTGCCTGTGTAGGTGCGTTCATGGAATACACACACACGCACACACACACACACACATATAAATATATATATATAGAGAGAGAGTGTGGGAGGGAGGAAGACAGAATGTAACAGGAGAACAGAGTAAGTAAGGAGCAGCAAAATGCAGAACTCAAGAAGTGCTCATGACAAGGAGGAGGGGTTTAGGGTGGGGGTTCTGAGGGGCGTGGCATGGGAGTGTCCAACAGCACCGAGGCCCTGCCTCCGCGTGGCATGATTGGCTGAGCTCAGGCTCACAGCAGCCAGGGGAAAGCCTCACCGAGGGTAGGGGGTGGGGGGGGGGAGATGGAGAGGCGGGATGGGCCGGCAGCCCACGAGGGGGCCGGAGGCCGGTGAGGGACCAGGCCGAGCGGCGGGTCTTAAACGAGAGGTGCACCTCGGAGAGGAGGAGAGCGGGCCAGCCTGGGATCCCACCTGAGCACAGTGCAGAGTCGCAGGAAACCCCCCGGGGCGCCTGGCCGCACCGTCCCTCCCTCAGCTGACTCGCGGGGGGGCCCTCCACCACAGCATCCACACTGCCCCCCGGGGAAAGAGGATTATTTCCCTTTGCAGCTCCCAGAACTTTACGGAATCCTCCGAAGAAGCGAGAAGCGGATGGCGAGACGCAGGCGCCCCACGCCGCCCCCTGGCCTCCTGGCCCTGGGGCTCCTTCTCCTGGCCCTCGGCTCCACCTCTGCCGAGGAGTACGACTACTACAGCTGGCAGTCGGATAACTTCCACACGGGCGGCGCCGGCGGCGTAGCGGGTGGCGGACGCTTCTACGCGCGCCGGCCACAGTGCGTGGACATCCCGGCCGACCTGCGCCTGTGCCACAGCGTGGGCTACAAGCGCATGCGGCTGCCCAACCTGCTGGAGCACGAGAGCATGCCCGAGGTGCGGCAGCAGGCTGGCAGCTGGGTGCCCCTGCTGGCCAAGCACTGCCACAGCAACACGCAGGTCTTCCTGTGCTCGCTGTTCGCGCCCGTCTGCCTGGACCGGCCCATCTACCCATGCCGCTCGCTCTGCGAGGCCGTGCGCGACAGCTGCGCCCCCGTCATGGAGACCTACGGCTTCCCCTGGCCCGAGATGCTCCGCTGTGACAAGTTCCCCATCGATAACGACCTCTGCATCCCCATGCAGTTCAGCGCAACGCAAACACCAGGTACCCCCTCCGCCCTCCTGCACGCAGCTGCGACGCATGCAGCAAATGTCAAAGACAGTAAAAGTCACATATATCAGGGACAAATTACTGATTTTAGCCAATTAATTACTCAGTTATTTAATTTCCATATCTCTCTTCTGACAAACCTAAAGTAGATATCATACGAACATTTAGGTATTTATATGCATGCATTAGAAGAAAAATCTAATTTTAAATTTATGATTATGGCCTTATGTATTTGTATATCAGTTCATTTCTGTTTGCTTAAAGTGAATTTTGCGATTGGCGGATGGACTTCTTGATTGATGCTTATGGGGAGGTCAGGCGCAGCATATGATCTCTCAGACTGAGTGTTAGACACCCCCAGGGGAAGGTTGGGGTGTGTTAGTTAATGTTGTTTCGCTGCATGAAGGAGAGAGATGTTGATAGGCTGGCAGTATATGCGGAGAGGGACTCCATCGCAGGGCAGAGCCAAAGAGCTTTTGTGTGTATGTTTTTTGGTCAGCTTGTTTAGGAGGGAGTTGTTTGTTTTTGATGTACCGCAGACGTTCTGGTGGAAAGGGCAGCCAGCTCCCTGATCCAGATACCTTATCATGACTAATGACTCACTGTGTCCAGAAATGCCCAGGATTCACTTCCAGGATGTTCAAAGGGTTAGAAAAACACACCAAAAAAAGAGCAAACTTTACATTAACTGACAGTTATTCGCTTTCTCTGCTGTTCAATACAACATTTAAATGCCATGTTGTCTGATTTATTATTATTTGCTTTTTACATATGTAAAAAATTTCCAGTATTGCTAAAAGGAAATATTCAATTGAAAACATAGAAACTTTTCAGTAAAGTAGTAGTTTTTGTCTGTTTAAATTCTGGAACAACCACAAGAGAAGAATTTATTTAGTATGTTATGGAAATTCTGAAATTTTTAATAGATATTCTAGACAAATATTTTATCCATCAGCAGAAATATTATTAGTTAAAACTTCTTAGGAGTCACTAGTGGTGTGAAAGCATTTGTACTACTGGAATAGGGGAGAAGTGATGCTTCAACTGTTTTAAAAAGCTCGTATGAATGCAGGAAGCGCGGTGTCCCCGCGCAGATTGCGGCAGCCTGGTCTGCGGTCCGTTCGGGAAATTAGACCGGAGCTGAATTACTGCGGAATAACAGGCAGCCGGAGAAGGAGACGACGGGCAGCGTGTAAAAGGCGGTTTGACAGGAGAGGGTGGGAGGGGGGAAACTCATCGGTAAATGTTAGCTAAAATGCATTTATAATGTGTGTTACAGACGTGCGTCCTCACGTTGCATTATGAATAAAAAATGAACTATGTGTGAAATCTGCGTATGAACTGGAAGTATGATTAAAATTTTGAAGCTATGAAAAATACATATGAAAGCTTCCAAAAGGGCACCTCGACCAATAAATCAGACTTTATTTAATAAAATATATACATGCAACGAGATCTGTATTTCTCATTCGAGTTAGGCTACAGCACTGTTGCTGAGTTCAGGCTAAAACCTCAGTTTCTTTTCACTAAAAGTGATCAAAGCATCCAGAAATTAAGGAAATAACGTTGCGTTTTCATGTGGAAAAAAATGGAACCGAGCAGAATAAGTAAGCCTGAATCCCCCCGTGAATCTCTTAAAACTGGAAAAGTTATAGCTGCCGTTAATAAAATTATTATTCATTTCCTCATGCCTTGATATTAAGTCTATATGGTATGAGGAGAGTTGCTTTGCTAGTCAAGTAGCGAAGTGAAAAGCGGGCTCTTGTGAAATAGCTTGTGGTGATAAGCTGGGGTCACCCGTCGCCGGCTGCCCTTGCTGGGGGAGCAGCAGGTGTGTGCGGCGGCCTGATCACGCAGCTTCGGCTTCGCGGAGCCCAAGCTGCCCTGGGGGGGGAGAGGCCGAGCCTGGAATTCACCTTAAGGTTCACATCTACGTCACAGCGAGTGGTTTTACCAAAAAAAAAAAAAAAAAAACGGTGAACGGTTTGGTTATTTTCACACAATAAAAAAACAGTCAACAGCGTTACATGTGCGCTGTATAATTTCACATTTACTGATTTGAGTGTCCTGCCATTGAAAATATACTCTCTTAAATCTGAAACTAAACTTACATTTTGAAGCAAATGAGGAACTGCTCGTTTGAACGTGGAATGTCAGACATCGCCATAAACGGGATTTTAAGGCGGCTGAGAATGGACACTGGCTTTTTCCGTGACCTTTCTGGTTTAGCCTGTTGTCTGCTAGATAAGATAAAAGGCACATGGTTTCAGAAACGGGGGAAGAACAGAAAGATCTTGTTGTGGTTTTTGTGAGTCAGGTGACCAATTCCCAGATGCCCCTGCATGGCACATTGTGAATTACTAAAGCTGCAGCATCGTTTCTGGGTAACATACTCGCTTGTAGGGGAAGATCAGGCAGCCTGCTGCAGGGTGCGTTGTTTCTGGAAAGGCAAAGAAAAATATGCATGTGATTTAAATCCATATAAATATAAGGCAGGGGTACCGGGACCTGCTCTGAATGGGAAGCATGAATTATGGGTAATCCCAGACCTAATTCAGAAGGTACATAGGTGTGTGACCTCACACAAACCCCAAACACACACACATTTCTGACAGGTCTGCTCGATTGTATATCTCCAGTCTGCTGAATGTGGTTTGATCGGAGGATCCGATCTGGGATTTACAGGCCGGCAGTGGCATGTTAAATTCGTCCGTTCTCTCCGTACATTTAAACAGATGTTGGGCTCCAGTTGACAAGCGTGTCCTGTGGGATTTCATCTGCCTGCAGTGATGTTTTATACCGTGAACGTTACCTGAGGGTCCAAATGAATCATAAAATTATGACTCCTGCACATTAATATGCAGGACGTCATGTCCTCGTGGAAATTTCTGTGTGTCCTGGTGGGGGAGGGGGGCTCAGGCTGTGGGCAGGGTTGACAGACGGTGTCTGGATGACCAGTGGATCACATGGATTCTGACACAGCCCTGCCCCCCCCCGTCATCCCTCCCAGAGCCCCTGTAATGGGTCAAACATCACGGCTCCCTGCTTGGTCCCCAGCTGACATAGGTGCAGCTAAACTGCTTTGGAGATACAACAGAAGCTTAAAAATGAACCTTCACACGTCCTCAAGCCTGAATGCATCTATACCGGCTGGTTTCTGTGCTATTTACCAGCTTCAAAAGCCACCTTACAGAATTACTGGTTTTACTCCCAGTTGTGATGTTTCCACCACTCAATTCATGCATTTGCTGGAGGCCCCTATTGGCCACAAATGGTCACTACACCGGGGGCGGGGGTGGGGGGGTCGGACCTGAAAGTGATTTTTTTAAGTGGGGCCCAAGAAACAGTAAATCTGTCCCTGGAATCTATACATTCTGTCTCAGGTTACCTGGTCATTACTGACTATTATCTACACAGAGCCCTGGTTTGGGGATCGGAAAGCTTTTCCTGGATCATCATGCTAAATTCACACTTAGACACACGAACGCTCCTGCGTTTCATTACCTTTGCAGTCAGCGGGATTAATGAGTTGTGCTCCTCTGACCTGCAGCCAGGGTGTAATGCCACTCTGTGTGCGATGGCTGGGGGGTGGGGGGAAGGACAGTCTATTTTTTTTTTTTTTTACCTCAGCACTAAAAAACACTCTGAAGACAGGTTCAAGTTTTCCAGCAGCTGTTCCATGCTGAGACTCAGGAGCTTCTGCGTGAGCCTGCACTGGAGCTGTCTGAAGAGCTTCATATTCTCCACTGTTAGCCAGAGCGTTTTTTTACATTAACACTGAGAAATAGACAGCAAAACACCGGCAGAGAATAGACTTTCAAATAAACGCAGAACGTGGAATAAAAAGTTTTAAATGTATTTATTAACTTATTTATAAAACATTACGTAAACCATTTAAAAAGTGTATTCTTCTTATTAAACCCTTCCAATTTCTTTAGCTTAAATGATACCAGAAGTTAGTTAATAAATTTCCTAACCCAAACTGATTATCAGGGTTAATAAGTCAACAGCTTGGATGAAAAAAATGAAGCTCAGAGCATTTAAAGAACGTTCTTTTTCTTCGGCAACGTTGGCACGGCAACCACTTGGAGGGAAGCCAGGGGGGGCTGAGCAGCCCCGGACAAACCGCACCGGGGTCCAAGTGAGACGTTGCGGCTCCAAGCGGGCTGGCGTGCCTTTGGAGGGGGGGCAGGCGGGGGTCTCTCTTGCCTTTGCCGGAGCTACACGCCAATTGGTTGCTAAGTCACCGGCTGGCAGAGCGTTAGGTGAGCATCAGTGAGCTTCCCATGGTGGTGGTGCGTCCAATGATGTGATGGGGGGGGGGGTAGCCCAAGAAAAGCCTGGTTTTCACTGGCTCTGACCTTTGACCTCTTGTTATCTCCCCCCATCACTGAGGTTAGGGCAGAGGGAAGGTCATGGCTGCCTGTTGCTGTTTAATGTCGTTATTTGGGCTAGGTGGGGTGAGGTGGGGGGTTTATGTGTGGTTTTACAAGCTTGTTAAAGACACACAAATTACACAAGAAGCAGCAGAAGTGACATATTAATAAAATATGGTTTAAAAAGCAGATCAAACAGCTTACTGGAGTAAAATCTGAGTTTAACGACTACAGCTATGCTTCTGGAAGTGTAATTACACGGTAAAAATGGAGCAACGCTAGAAATGTCCCAGAAAATAAGAAATACTCAACACAAAATGCTTGTTCTGTGACAAGAGTTGTGTGATTAATGTTATGTATCGATCTAAAACACACATATGGACCCCATGTTATATCTCAGAAATGTAGTGACGTTTCTAAATGATACAGAAGGTTGAGTTACAAATAGAGTATGGATATAGAGAGTATGGATATATAGAGTATTGATATATAGAGTATGGATATATAGAGTAAAACAAACTCGACATTCAACAAACAAACAAGCAAACAATCGAACAAGCGAATGATGCTCGGCCTGCAAGTGCTTCCCAGATTGTCGCTCGCAAACATGTCGAGGCGAAAAGCTCATTCATATTCTCATTTTTTTCATGCCGGGTTTTAAAAATCTGAGGTGGCGGTGGGACGTAACCGGTTCTCCGACCTCACAGAGATGTTCTGTGTCCACGTTGCCAAGGGCGGCTCTGATCAAACCGATTCAGTTACGGAACTTCCTTTATGATCCAAGAGGGAGAAAACTGGCCTGAGAACAGAGCTGATTGCTGGACCACATTAAAGGGTTTTAGCGGGCATTGTCACACCCACCAATCCCGTCAGATCACAGCTGTTGCGTCCGGACCTGGTCCTGGGGCAACTTTCCCGGCTTTCTGTTTATTCCGGAGGCTGTTTTTATCGCAGCGCTTCATTGTGGCCGGATTCAGAGGACTACAACATGGCTTCCCGAGCTGACTCACCCAAGCGGTGGGTGTCTATGACTGCAGACGTACATGCTTTTCTGTACAGTCACGTACGAGTCACGGAACAGCAGCGGAGATGTTCCGTGAATCATGAAAAATAAACAAGTGAGGAACCTTAAGAGATTGCCCGGGTCTCGCTGAGTGTGGTTTACGTGGGGTTTGGCAGGATCCTTCTCTCTGTCCACGGGCCTGAACGGCCTCTGTCTCGCTCTCTCCCTCTCTCGTGGCTCTGTCACACTCCATTACAGCTCAGAGTAACGTCTGTAGAAAGTAAAGTGTTCCTTTATCCTTCCCCCAGCGTTAATTTATGCTACCAGACAAATGCACGCAACCGCAAAACACAAACCGAACTCGCCAGGGGCCCCCCAATGGCCGTGATGTCTCTGTTGAGCAGCCGTCGGCGGGCCGGGAACACGGGCTGCGAACCAAAAAGCACGCTGGCGTGCAGATCCGCTCTCCGCCACTGTGGTGCGGTCGGCCCGGTCGCAGCTAATCCTTCCTGCGTGCTAATAGCTGCTCTCCCTTCCAGCAGGAGAGGGCACAGTCTGCCCCCCCAATCCCACCTACCCCCAGTGGTCTCACCTGGTACTGGAGAAACACAGGCCATGTGGAAATCCATAGGCGTCTTTGAATCTCTTTATATATACTGTATATGAAATCTTCTGGAAACACCTTTTTTTTTGCTGGACTGGCAACCTATCCAGGGTGTACCCCTTGTGCCCTGTGATGCCTGGTATAGGCTACAGGTCCATGAGCCTGACCAGGATAAGTGTCTGGAAGATGGATGGATGGATGGATGGATATGTAAAACGTGTTAAAATCTCTCCCTATACATGTACTGTATGTAAAGTCCCTTTGAAGCACTTTCTCTTGATGCATGCGAGAAATGATTCAAAGTGACAGATTTACTTTTTCATTAATGCTTTAATATGCACCACATTGTGGAAAACTGTGGAAAAATCCCACTCACTGCATGCATTTTTTCCATGTGAATTACGCGATTGGTGGTGTTATAAACAAAATAAGGTAAAGGTCCAACTGGACCCAGAAAGTCTCCCCGGGGGCAGTCCAGCAACGGCCGCGGCCTCCGTGAAGATATTACATCAGGAGCAGACACCTACTGGGACTTAGTTCTGAGACCAGACACATTAGTATTCAGGACCAGACTTCATTTCATCACTTTAGGTGTTTTTTTCTCTTTTGAGACAGACTTGTGTTTAACCCTTGGTGCCAACAGAGCTCATGCGGTACTTTTCAAATAAATAAAACCCTACAAAAGTCATGCAAACATTCACATCACACGAGGCACATGAACTTAGCAGATGCCTTCATCCAAAGCAGCCGACCATGGGATCTGAACCAGCAACCTTCCCTCCACAGGCACAGGCAACGTTTGATGCACAAGGACTGGTTTACAGCGGAAAAACTTTCAAGGGCCCATAGAACCGCCAGGGATTCGGGGGCAGCCGCCGATCAGTTGGCAGTTTTATAAGTTTGCCGTTTTCCTTTTATTTCACATGTGAACAGAATGTACAGATGCGAGAGGTCGTGAAAATTTTTCAAATATATAGTTTATTTTTGGAAATCAGCCAACCTCTCCGAAACCCCCTAGCGTTCTGTGGCCCGGTGGAATACCGGTACTGGTCTGTGGAACTGGGGTTGGGCACCTAGGTCCTTAAAGCACTGAATCATACACTGTAGGGTCTTTCATTAACAGAAACACATGCATGTTAACTCTTTCCAGTTTGGGTCGTAATTTTTTCCCAGTTAGGCTGTTAACGCCTCTACGGCATTCGGACTGAAACATGGACCAGTGCAAATCCTCCAGGTTTCTACTGTTGGCTTTTCCTGGTGGAAATTCAACAACTTCAGCTTCCAAATCTGTTGACACCCACCAATGACACCCACCAATAAGCACACAAACTCACAAGCCGCTTGGGACCCCTTGCCTTATTTCTGGGCCAGCAGGGGGCGATCTTGAGCTAAGACACCTGCGCGGGAGGTGGACGGGCGGGTCGTCAGGGACAAATGCCATGGAGACAGGGTGGCAACGGGATCTCAGCGCTGACAGGGAAGAAGCACAGCATGGAAAATCTGACACCTTTTTACCACCCTGTCGGGACCTGCATCTTACTAACTGTGGTGCCAGAATTTCCTGCTTGGGAGCAATATAAAAAGTATTTCCACCTACGTATCATCAGGTTCCTCCAGAAGGACAGTGTAGGTTCTGAAGCATTAAAACCTGTTGTTTGATGTGTTTAAATCCCTACATGACACGGGGCGTTCTCTGGTATAACACGACTGGTGACGTGCCCCTTCTTTCCACACTCTCTTCATAGCCTCCAAAGCATGCCCGCCTTGTGACAACGAGATGAAAGCTGACGCCATCATGGAACACTTCTGTGCCAGTGATTTTGGTAAGTACCCCCCCCCCATCCACCACCCCCCCAAATAAAAACCACAAGAAAAAAATTAAGGTTCACCTCATGCAACTAGTGACAGATATATAATCTCCTCAGTTCATGACTTTTTCCTCCTTATATGAATTTTGTCTGTTTGATCAGGCTGGGTATTTTACTATACCGATTCATGTCAAGCGTTGCACTGCAAAACTCAACCCTAAAGCTTCTTGGGGACACAAACCCATGTCCTGCTGGCTCAGTCTGCTGCTAGTGTTATTCCCCCTCAGTGTCTCTCAGACACAGTGTCCTTCTTTCAGGGGATGGATAACATTAGGTATTCAGAAAAAGGCTGTTTGTGGTCACGTGACTGCTGTCAGTCTTATAGGAATAAGACAAAATGACCTGTCACCTGACGCCCAGAAAGATGCCGTGTTCTGTCATTGGACCCCCCTGCTCCCGGACACAGCATTACTTTTGAACCGCTGTGCATCTATAGAATTCAGTGTTCTATTCACACTTTTTAAGTCGGTGGATTTTTAAAATAGTTTATTGCTGTACTGGGAGTCAAATTCTCCTGGGAACTAAACTTGCAGCTGTTCCATTTAAAGCACGACTCCTTAACCACTGTGCCCCCTGCTGACTTCTCTGCATTTTGTACCAATACACAAACCTGTCTAGACCTTCCCTTGTTGAGACCTGAAAGCTTATACATTTAAAACATAACGGTCTTTTCACGGGTAGGGCTGGGGTGGGCGGGACGGGCTCGCGAGCCCCAAGTAAACGTCCACAGTGACTCCCCCCCCCATCAGTTACTGATTGCTGAGAGCATTCCTGGCGAATCTTAAGAGCCCTCATTCATTAAAAGGCAGCTTTGAAATGACCCCCCCCACCCATAGGCCCCCAAACAGAACCCAAATCCAGATGCACATGTGGCGTTTGAATTTCCACCTTCCCGGTCCTTTTGTGTCGTTATTTTATGACAAATTACTCGACTCGGGGAAGGGGTGCGGGGAGGGGGTCATGAACTTTATCACGATCCGGGGATGTAATTGCAGGAAAAAGAAGGAATGGAGTTGCAGGGCTGTATGTTTAAAGCGTGCATTGGATGCGAGCGAAAGTTTCCACCACACGATTCCGAAAAATAAAAAATGTACTTTGTTGAGTGCAACACAAAGATATGCGATGTTACCCAATCTGCGGGATTTGCCCTCCGCCGGGACCAGAGGACACGAATAGAAACAGCACATCAGTTGTTTTACTTGGCGAACGATAAATAATAAGTAAGAGGAGATTTAGAGATTTGTTCCAGTTAGCTGCTGTTGCTGTGTTATTACAACGAAAGTCGTAATAAGTAACCCTGAAATGGTTAGAAGTTTCAGGGCCAGATCAGCCCACAGGGGTCGTTCCTGTGTGACAGTGCAAGAATCAGAATTAATCATGGTTCACGAGGCCCGCAACAGTCGACAGACCATCAAGGCTAAAACCGGGGCATGTCCGTGTTTTCTTAAAACTCGTACTTTATTTGGGCCTGTATTGATATAAGAATGGAGTTTGATCATGGGCTTAAAGTTGCTGTGCAGTTTGCCTGACCTACGGTGCATTAATCCTCAGGACAGGATTCGATGCTAAACCGCAGGCTTTCAGCACTTGACCCAGCAGCTAGTAGAAGCGGATTTGCTAGCAGGAGGGGAATAAGCACAGTGTGGTAGGAAACATTAACAAGTCACCAGTTTCCAAATGTGACGCATTCAGCTCAGAATATATATAAGTCTCTGTGTATTTTTATATTCTTTTGCACCTTTATATTAATTCCCCAAATGCTTCATCGACATCAGATCAGTGTTGTCATAGACTCGATGTGGGATTGAACACATTAGGGACAGCAG
Organism: Gnathonemus echidnorhynchus; assembly: GCA_026776725.1. Lineage (NCBI taxonomy): Eukaryota > Metazoa > Chordata > Actinopteri > Osteoglossiformes > Mormyridae > Gnathonemus > Gnathonemus echidnorhynchus. The sequence goes on from JAODJU010000041.1 coordinate 3,879,962, forward strand.
TGGAGTGGCAGGAGAGGTAATTAACGAGGTGTATTTGAGAGGGGGACCTTCTGAGGCGTGAACGCTGTACTCTTCGGTACTTCAGATGTGGCACCAGTAGGCTGGTTTCCTCGAGGTTGCAGGTCACCATGGAGGAAATGACTAAGCATTTGGACAAAACTGGTATGGCACACAGACGGCCTGCAGCAATGTGGAAGGATGCTCAACTGGAACAAAATTATAAGCGCCTTTGTTGCCATACTGACCAAGCTCTGGATTTGCAATTAGCTCTTTGTCTCCCAAGAGGGTAATTAGTATTCTGCTCTTCCTTTAGCAGTGTAGCTGCTGGACCCCCACCTGAGAATCCAGGGGGATTTTAGGGACTTTTCACCTTAGTTTGAACGGATGCTTTTGAAAGGTATCCTCCGCCACGGGGAAGGGTATTTCCCAAAAGAAAAGGTTCTCCAGACTCCAGCACAGTGTGGGTTACAGAGTCAGGAATGTGCCAAACAAAATGTGGATTGACCTGGATTGCAGACGGGGAATGCGGGCCAGCATCACCAGTCATGATCCCCAGTTCTTGGGTGGCCCTCAAAAACAGGGTGTTGTTAGCTTCGGGTGTTAGCTTTGGGTTTTAGCTTTGGGTGTTAGTTTTGGGTGTTAGCTTTGGGTGTTAGGTTTGGGTTTTAGCTTTGGGTGTTAGCTTTGGGTGTTGCTATCTGCGGGTGTCATTAGCAATGGGATTGTTAGCTTTGGATGTTGTTAGTTTTGTGTGTTAGTTTTGAGTGTTGTTAGAATTAGGTGTTATTTTCGGGTGTTATTTGCTTTATGTGTTGTTCACAGCTCATGTTTGTCACTGGTATTTAACTGTCAGCCTGTATAGCCTGTTTCTTACCTCACGTAGCCAAGTTTGCCTAAAGTGGCAGGATAAGTTGGTCTGACATAAGAAGGTGCACAGGAGCTTTATTAACAAGAAGGTGAAGTGCTTGGTTCAACAAAAAGCCCATCTAGTAGTTCCTCTCCCTTTCTCTCTCCCTGTCTCTCTCCCTCGCTCCCTTCCTCCCTCTCTTCGCGGCCTTGTCGTTGAGTCCGACCTGAGGTTCTTGAAAGCAGTGGCAGCCGGGTGGCTTGAACAGTCACCAGACATGGGCTGCTGGCTTTTGTAATGGCATCACATGACACCATTTGAGCTGAAGGTGCGCAGCAAGCACGTGGAGGCAAGGACAGGCAAGGCAGCATTTCTCCGATAACGGACGACCATCCATAGATTCAGAATAATATACGATGGTCACCTGTGTTATTTCTTGTAGAAATATGTGTGTGTGTGTGGGGGGGGCGAGCCTGAGACATACCAAGACAAACAGCACGACACCCCCTCCTTAACCCCCCGTTGTTCTGTTGGCCTGAAAGCCTGAAGCTGTTAATGCACAGACATGTTGACTGCTGGGTTGCTGAGGACAGGATTTGTCCCAGGAGGCCGCGGGGAGTCAGCCTGCAGATTTGCCGTCCAACACACATTGGCTGGACCCCAACGGTGTGGCCCCTTTGTTGCAGATGTGGGCAGGAGCTTCCGTTGGGGTCTCTCTTGTTTAATTACTTTCCTCTTGTTCTGTTTGCGTTCTTCTTGCCTGATGTTTGGCGGGGCCTGCTGAAGCGATATCCGCTTTTCCGGAATATTCCAGAGTTAGTGCCGTGTGGGGTAACTGACTCACCTCTCGAGAGACGTGAACTGCTCAGTCGGGACTGGGAGAAGCCCCACCCCCCCCCACACTCTGTTTCCATGAGGCCCAGCTGGTGAGGGAACAGGAAGGACTTCTAGATGGATCTAAAAAAGGACTTACTGACGCACACACAGCAAGGGGGCTAGTGGCGCCACAAGATGCCAACCTGCCGTTGTACCCTTCAGCAAGGTTGGTAGATTGGAGACATCTCAAGGTTGCCAGAATGAATCGTGAAGGCTGAGGGCAACATTAGAATTTAAAGCGCAGATTTCTGAATTGGATATTGACATAGACCTCATTGGTCTTTCTGTTGGACCTTTCAGCCAGGTTAGTGACCACAGCTGAACCGTTAAAATATCAGCTTTGTAATTAATGTAGTCGGGGTATGAAATCCAAAATGAGGAGGGTGGGTGGTTGACTGATGAACTAATGCAGCGTCCCCGCCCCTCCCCCCCACCCCCCCTTAAGCTCTGAAGATGAAGATAAAGGAGGTGAAGCGAGAGAAGGGCGACCGGAAGCTGGTGGCAGCGCAGAAGAAGAAGAAGGTGCTGAAGCTGGGGGCCCTGCGTAAGCGGGACCTGAAGCGGCTGGTGCTGCACCTGAAGAACGGCGCCGACTGCCCGTGTGCGCAGCTGGACAGCCTGGCGGGCAGCTTCCTCATCATGGGCCGCCGCGCCGACCAGCAGCTGCTGCTCACCGCCATCCACAAGTGGGACAAGCGCAGCCGCGAGCTGCGCTTCGCCATCAAGCACATGAAGTCGCACCAGTGCCCCACCTATCACAGCGTCTTCCAGTGACACGCCCCCCTGCAGGACACACAGGCACAGACACGCACACACACACGAATCCCGCTCCCCTTCTTACCGCCGAGAAACCCAGCATCTTTCATTTCAGATACTCGGAAAGGTGCAACCAACAGAGGAGGAATTCACACCATCATTGTGAGCCCAGTGTGCCCGGGACTCTCTCTAATATAAACATAAATGTAGGCAATCTCACATATTCGTCAAATTAACATATCGTTGTTTACTCGTGTTTCTCAGTCCAGTCCTCAGGGACTCCCAGACAGTGCACATTTTTGTTCCTTCCGTGTTTCCAACACGCCTCTACCAGGCATTCTGTGTTATTGATTGTTTGGTTCAGGTGTGGGAACAGGGAGGGAGCAAAAATGTGGACTGTCTGGGGTACCCTGAGGACTGGACTGAGAAACACCGGTTTACTCAATACGTGTGACCTTACAGCAAGATGAGGCTTTAGGATGTGTTGTCGTGTGGACAGACCTATAAAGTATGGGTTGGTTTAAAGGCGGATTTGGGCAAAGGCTATTAAAACGGTGACAGAGTGACAAGAGAGGTTTCATCTGGGAAGATTGTTTCCAATGACAAAGAGAAATAATTAACTGTTCTGTCGTT
>JAODJU010000041.1:3916173-3930966 GCA_026776725.1 Gnathonemus echidnorhynchus
CCCCACCCCCGCACCCCTACCCTTCCAGCTGGCGTGAAAGGGTCTCAGCCGTCGATGAAAAGAGCCGAGGCGGTAATGAGATTCGCGTGCGGTTTTTTAATCGAGCGGCTCTTCGGGCGCCGGGGGGAGCGAGGGCACTCGCGGCTCACGGCCAGCCAGACGAATGGAGGCTTGCTGCTCTTCGCCGTTGTGTGACTCCTCCCTTTTTCGCAAGTTTCCGCGGGCTCCGCGCAGCCTCCCCCACCTCCGCTTCACGTTCCCCTCGAGCCTGCCTGGACGGTGCGCTCCCTGTAAGCGCCTTTGGCGTGATGAGGAAGGCTGGGATTTCACAGTTTGAAAGTACATGAGGGCCTGGAATCGCGGCCCGCTGAGTACAACGGGAACCACGCAGCTCGCCGCAGACAATGATCCAGCAGCACCCACACTGCTGCCTGATCAGGAGAACGCAGGTACCTTACAAACTGACCCTGGCACTGGGTCCTGAAATGAAGTTTTATTTGCCATTTATACCTAAACAGGTACACAGGAATGTGTTAGTCTTCGCTTATCCCATCATGCTCTCCTTCTTTAAAAGACACGCACACATATAAGGAGGAGAGTGAAGCTTGTGGCTGGAGAGCAGGGTCAGGGTCATCCAGTGCCCCCAAGTATTTTTCAGGGGGGCTCAAGGGCACAGCCTGAGATGTGGCTACTTTGCCAAGCACGGGATTCAAACCGGCGACCTTCCGATCACAGGCACAGAGGCCACAGGCACTGTGGGGGTGGAAGGGGGGAGTGTTTTGTCCACACTGCCCATTCTCTTAATATTCATAGTCTCCTTCATGTTCATTCTGATTCGGTTAAAAAAAGAAACTCCATCCATAAAACCAGTGCAAAACAACGAAAGGGGAAGAGCCCGCATGGATCTGGTGGACACATGATCCTTTTGGGCTTCTGTGACAACATTACTCTTTGCGAAAAGTATTATATTACCTCAGATTCTGTCCTCAACACTGTGAGCACAGAGTATAATGGGGATGCAGCCTATCAGAATTCCAGCAGGTGCATTATGGGTAACCAGCACCTATGTAAATGTGTTTATGTGAGGCAGAAGCCAACCGAGGCTTAATTGGCTAATGCTAACATTAGCTCAGGTTCTCCTGCTGTAGAGTGCAGGCCGCGTGACCTTTGTGCTTCATTAGCTTCTTCCTCATTAAGACTCATTCTCCTGTAACCCAACATCTCCGCAGTCGCAGCACCACGGTTTGCTCTGGCCCTCTTGACAACCCCCCCCCCCCCCCCCCAGGCAAGGATGCGTCGCTGGCTTTGACAATGCCCACTCCCTGTAATTCCAAGCGCTAATTTGAGTCAGACACATGTTGTGCCACAATAACATTATAACGCTGTTGATCTGCTGGTATGTCACCAGTTCTGACTCTCCCTGTATCAGTGTACATCCTGCATCTTTATATTCCGGTTTAAACATTTCAGCAGCCGTAGAGCGAGTCAGCTTGTCAAAAGGATCGAAATCCCATAATGTGCTACATCGATGCGGAGGAAAGCAGATCGTAGGGGCAGAGCGTGATGTCAGCTGATACCGCCGGGGTGGCCCGGGGTCGCCTATTGATTTCTCATTCCCGTGCCCTCCCCATACACGACGGCCAGGATCTGAGGCAGAGGCGGGTGCAATGGGAACGGCCCAAATGTTAAGGCCGGCCGAGGGTGGCCTTGTTGACCACTTGCGTACTGATCTGTTACCTCCGTATCTATGTTTCTCCTGTCTTCATGAGTGGCAGATAATTAAGGAAAATGCCCAGAGCAAAAAAAACAGGAAGTCATAACCACTGACCTTTGGAAGGACAGAGTTCAATGTAACCGGTCCCAAGCCAGCACCTGATTGATTGATGAGCCTCAGAATGCCAGGTCATTTCCCCACTGCAGCTGCATGGCCAATTTGAATCCTGGCATTCACCCTGACAGGTGCCCACCCGCCCCGCCACTATGCACCCTGCCCCTCCTCTCTTGGAAATTCAGAATGTATCACAGCAGGCTGAGTCACAAGCTTCTCCGGGCACCGTGACGACTTGTCGGGGTGTTTTTTGGACATGTACTCAGCGTGTGTTGTTCCTCAGTCGTTTACACCAGAAACAAGAACGAAGTACGAACAACAAGCGACTCCAGCAAGGTTAAGGGTCTTCCAGCTGCTGAAACAACAGTTTGCAATGAAATTTGTGGTTCAGTGGTTATTTTTTGCTGATGCATTGTGGGTAACTCTCTGAATTTCTATGCCTCATGGAATGGAAAGGTGCACTAAAAAAGAGCAGCATGTTAGTTTTATGCATAGCAACATTGTTAGGGAGGTTTTTCTGCATGTACAACAATATATTGCAATGTTTTTCAGTATAACTAAAAAACTGGGGCTGTGATTTTGACTTTTATCCCACATTAGTACGTGTGGAGACTGTATGTTCACCTCATCTGTACTGACTGTAGGTGCAATGAAAAGTTGTAGTTGCTCTTGTCTTTCTTGGTCAAACATAGGCTTGTTTTTGCTCTCTTAGTGGGGACTTCCAACTGACTAATTTATAATGAATAATTTAGAACCATAACAGACACAAAGCTGTAACTAAGAAAGCGTTTGGGATGATTGCTTTATGGTGGCATCCAGACACACACTGTGTTTGTGTTTACTCACGCTACTTTCCAACCAGGAAAAATACCTACTGTGCAGCCTTTAACACTTATCAAAAGGCAAATGCAGTAATAATCTGTTAATTATCTGGAAAAGCTTTAATTACAAGCTTGGTAATGCACCTCAGGGAGAGTGTAAGAAGTTGACGTTTTATTAGGTTGAGGCGCGCCCCACATCGGGGACGCAGGTAGGTGGCTTTTCAGCACCTCGTTAGATCTAGCATTAGCGTATCGTTAGCTTTACCATTAGCTTACCGTTAGCTTAGCATTAGCGTAGCGTTAGCCTTAGTTCGGCTCTGCGTGTGGCTCCGTGCGACGCCGTCCGTTACCCGGCGTCGCCGCAGAGCTCGTAGTGGGTTTGCCCGCGTCTCTTGTCTTTTCTTGGTTTCTGCTTCTCTTTCAATTTTCACTTTAGTTAAATAAGAGTTACTGGTATAACAATTGACACGGTAACAGTATTAAAATAAAATAAAATAAAATAAAATAAAGATAATATGTTTATTCTGGTCGGAGCAGCCAGGAGTTGAAATCATAAAGAATCGTGTAATACCCGTTGTTAGTCCCCGTAGGTGAGTATATGGCATCAGTCGGTTGTCTTTGCCCTGTCACTTGCTCCATACACCCCGTCCCAGTTTAAATTATATTCGATAATCCTGTATGACTTTATAATTTACCAGCATAGAAACAAGCTGCTTTTTATTGCAATTAATAACGTGTGGAGCAGAATATAAAATACATTAATAATGACTGCAATAAAACCCAATCGAAACACTTTGATTTTACACATTGCCTTCCTCCGTCTCCATCCCCCACTCTCTCACTCCCACTCTCTCTCTCTCCTCTCCTACCGGACTCCGATCTGGTCACTGCCGTGAGGGCGATGTGCGCTGACACCTCCGTGGCTTGGTGAGCACCCACACCCTGACACACACACGCACACACGCACGCACACACACACACACACACACACACATGCACACACACATACCCTGACACACACATACACGCACTAACACACACACTGACCCACACATGTGCGCGCGCACACACACACACACACACTGACCCACACATGTACACACACACACACACACCCTGACACACACACACAGGCACGCACTAACACACACACTGACCCACACATGTGCACACACATACATATACCCACATACACACTGACCCACACATGTACACACACACACACACTGTCATCTTCATTAACCCTTTGCTCTTCACTGCTCCTAAAATCCGCAACGCTAAATCGCCACGCTCCCAAACCCCGGTGCCATTGGAGGGTGCTTTTAAATGGGACCCCCCGTAAAAAAAAAAAACGATTTCTCCATGGGGAAAAAAGCTAAATCCTCTTAGCTCTTCCAGGTTCCCAGACGAGTGGAGCCTCTCAGCAGCAATAATCTCCTGTCATAACTTTTTTTTTTACTCGTTCAGGCGCAGTAACTTATTTTTATACACTGAACAGCCTGCACATACTGACAAGAAAAAAAACAAATGAGCCTTTTTTGGAACGCCTTCCCCATCCAAACATTTTGGGTGGGTTACTTTATCTTCTACCATTTGTTCAATGCAGTAGCTTCACACTCATTAAAATTCCCTAAATCTCACTGCAAAACAATTAATGGTGCAACTAATGACTGGAACGAGGGCGGAAAATACCGAGCCAAAGCCCAGGTCTCGCTTGTATTTAATGCGTATTTTTTAGGTAGCGTCATTTGCAGATATATCAGCCGCAGAATGACAAATGCAAAAGCAAAAGCTGGTTTAAAAGGAAAAAAACAAACAAACAAAAACCTGCTGAAACAGAGGTACGGTCATTCACCCCCAAGCCCCGCCCGCACCCTCCGTCTTCTCAGGCTGACAGCATGGCGCACAGACCCAGGTTGAATTTGCCCCCCCCCCCCCCCCCCGGGGGTTGGCATCTCCACCCAGGATAAGAGCCGCTTCCCCCTTTATCCCTTCAAAGGGACAGATAATGGGTAAGCCCCCCCCTCTCCAGCTAACAGGGTCTCTTCCAGTGAAACCCCTTCATCTTTCTTCTCACTGGTGATCCTGCTTCTAGTGGAAAATCCCAGTATTGCGGGCAGCGGGTCACATGGTGCTCCAGACCGCTGATTGCTGGGAGGAGGGGGGGTGAGGCCCATATGGGTGGGATTATCTTTTGCCGTCAGTCACATTTTTTAAACTTTCTCGCCTCCTGTTGGTTAAAGTCTGGGTTTCAAAGCCTTTGTCAAGCATCATGTACTTGAATTCTGCTGCATTGACTTGCTAGAGGGTGGATTCTGTTGTACCTTTTGAACAAAGCAGTGCTCTATTTAACTATCCAGCTACATAAATTGGTAAATGGTTTTGGTTAAATGCAGCAGCTATTATCGTTGCATATGTCACTGTGATCGGGGGAGGATGTAGTGACAGTTTGTGGCCAACAGAGGGCCCCTGACATTTGGGGCCCCATGCAAATGTATGGCGCGAGTGGTGGACCACATCACCACTGACTGTGATTCCCCTGCCCCTGATGGCACACTTACACTGGGAAGTTTGTGGTGGCTCCTGTCTGAGCTTCTCCTCTCAGAATAACTGTAATCATTTGTGCCACAGTCTTGGGACTGACAGGCCTCAGCCCCCCACACTAGCCCCTTCAGACACTCCTCGCAGCCTCCCCGGCACCCTGCCGACATTCCTCCTTTGCTGCGTCACGCCCTCTGCAGGCCAGCTGAGAGCTACTCCACGGAGAGGAGCGGAGTGATGTATTTATAAAACAGGAGACACCGTAGACCCTCTGGGATGTGTAAACACGGTATAAGTGCGTGTTATAGGAGAGACAAATTTAAGAGGTCAGAAACAGAGTAAGGTCACATCCCAAGGGAAGACATTTCATTCTAGGGAGCGCCACTGTTTCCAGAGCTCAGAGCATCACAGAACCTACATTTCACATATTTATCCAAAGTGGTGTATAATTTTGAGAAAGAGAGTCAGATAGCCCCAGGAGCAATCAGAAGTGAAGGGCCATGTGCAAGACCCAACTGTGACATCAGTCTGATCACACTGGGATTTGAACCAACAACCTTCTGACCACAAGCACAGCATCCTAAGTCACTCAGCCCCATGCCGAAAGTGCAGCACTGTCCAATCTTTTCATGTTAGTCAAGGTCAGCCGTGCAGGGTGTTGGGATGAATTTGGGGAAATGCAGAGATACCCTTAATATGCTATGACAGGGTGCTCTGTGGGGTAACAGAATCTTCCAGTTGGGTACGTACCCCCTGCTCTCTCTCCTGACGTGTGGGCTTGTCCCAGAACTGTGGGATTTAAGAAGTGAGTCCTGGGGCACCGTGCCCCCCCCCCCCCATCTGGGCGAGCGCCTGCCACACGTGCCTGCCTGTGAGCAGGGCTTCACGTGTCATGCGTTGGTGTGTATCCGTGCTTCAGCATAGGCGTCTGTCTGTTGTTTGTGGGGGCGTGTACGTGGGTATTGATGTCTGTATATGACCACATGCTTGTGGGATTTTTATACGTGTGTAGGAAGCAGCTGGCTTGGTGTTTAGAGATGGGAAGGTTAGTTAGAGATATGAGAATGAGACTTTGGGTGAAAGTCACGGCAGCTGAGCATGTTGGTGCCTGTAGATAGTTTGTGTTTGTGTGTGTCTGAGTGTGTGTGTGTGTGTGTCTGAGTGTGTGTGTGTGGATTAGGGTTATATTACATTGCGGGCTCCAAATGTCCCCCACAATGTTATAAAAACCTGATTTTTAGTTGTGGGGACCATTTTTCAGGTCCTTGATATTCACTCTTTTAATCCTAGGTGGTTGTTTGTAAGAGATGAGGGCGGGGCAGCGAGTACCGTGATCAGAACCTCTTGGTGCATGAGGCACCATCAGAAGCTGATTTCTCCCAGAATTCTGTGTGTCTCTGTGTGTGTATATACATTCCAGTGCAGTGTCTATCTGTAAAAAACTCTTTTGAAACACAAAGAGCACCTGTGTTTTGGGACATCGAGCAGGTGCCTGAGATGATATCAGGGCCAGTCCTGTTTTCCAGCTCACTGTCCAAAGACTCTTGGGAATACTGGGCTCCACACAGGATGACAATTCCCCCCTCGCACTCTCTGCTCGGGATAATTGAGACCTGTTTTGATTTTGCGCACCACTGAGTGTCATGTACTGTGTGAGGGACAGGGTGACTTTCACTGACCCAGATGAGAGGGGCGGGGAAATAAAGGCGGCGCAATGAGAGAGTGAGCCGTCACCCCCCCCCCCCCCCCCAGTCATGTCCACACCCCCAAACGTCAATCCGGCCACGCCTGGCACCCACCTCTGCAGGGTCTCCATAGCAACAGAATGGTGCGAGATTCCTTCAGCTCCATTGCTAGTTCTAGGTTCCAGTTCAGGATTCCTCCTGAAGTTCTGGTTCTGAAGGGGAACAGGTTCTCACGCAGCTGTGATGGAGATTGATTGGCTCCGGGTGGGGGGGGGAGGGGTACCCTGTGCCTCTCCTTGTTCGCTGTGTGGGTAACTTCGCATGTGACGGTCTCGCATCAGAGCCAGTCCAGATGTAACAGGCAGTGTTTCCACGTGGCGAGTCGCGAGCCTCCATGACAGATTCTGTCGTGGTGCAGACTCACCCAAAGCTCCTCTAACAGATGTCTGTTCGCCGGAATCTGAGCGAGTTTGGGTATCCAAAACCGTTGATATGTAAGTCGATTGTCAATACAGACAAAAAAACACACTAAGGTCTCCCAAAGTAGCAACTTACCAGGCTGTGCTGAATAATTCATGGTTTGGAAGAATGATGTTCAGAGGAACTGAAGAGAGGGCTGTAAGTTTTATATAACCAACTCCATGTGATAGTTCATGTAAAAGTTACAAGAAGTATTTATTTCTAGAACAAATTCCAACTCATGCATACAATGCATGTACATATTTTTTTCCTCAAATACTTAAAGCTTTCTGATATTTTTCTCTTCGTACATCTTCTGTCCATTTTGGGACAGATAGATTTCATTGTGTCTTTCTACCACCGTGATGTTACGGAATTGCTCATTCTTCCTGGTTCTGGCTGGGGGGAGTCTCTTATGTGCTTCCTTTGATGGAGGGCCCTCACTGCTCTTCACTTTAATACTGCCCCTCCCCCCACCCTTATCATCGCCAGGATATCTTCTCACCTTCCCAGAATGCACCACTCCCTAGCCGAATATTACTTTAGCTACTGCATAAAATGAAAAATTACCACCCCCACCATTGCCATTCTCATGGAGGTTTTTTTTTCCTCGTCTATCTAGCACAATAAAGAGACAATAAATAGTTTTCTTTTCTGCGTCTGAGAATGGAAATGCAGTTGAGATATCACAGATGTGGTCACGGTAATAACGATGCTGCCAGTCTCGTATCGTTCTTGTTGGGTAACTCTATGGGTTTAATTTTAAAAGAATGACATCCATCCATCTTCAGAGTTCCAGGGGGTCCAGAGCCTACAGGCACAAGGCAGGGGGGGCACTAGCCCATCACAGGACACTCACAGTCTCACACACCAGTCACAACTTTGGTGTCTCCAATTAACCTCAGCATGTTTCATGACTGTGGGGAGAGTCTCCATAATGACATGGGGAGAGCAGGCAAACTCCACGTGGAGCCTTGGCATAGATTTGAACTCTGGTCTCTGAGGCGACAGTGCTAACCACTGTGCCACTGCACCCTGCTGCTGACCTAAAATTACATTTGAATTTACTTTTATTTTGAAGGTACTTTTGTCCAAAGTGATGTACAAGTGAGGCAAGTGGCACACTGCAAAGATACAGCAGTCGAGGAGTGAACTGTGCATAAGGGTGGCTAGGCTGAGTTTCTGTGTTTGTGTGGTGCACCAGTGTGGTGACCTCTAAGCCACATTCCTTACCCACAGTTTGAAATCTGGCCACTAGGGGGAGCCTAGGGCTGCACAGAGCCCCACCTGCGCAGACCCCGATTTATTTTTAAATGTATACGTCCGTCCTTCTGAGAGGCCGTAAGTGCATCAGCGACACACTCTTCTGCTGAATAATGGATGATGGAGTTTGGAGATGACCAATGAGGCGAGCTTTTTAAACCCCCATTTTCCAGTTAGCTCTGCATTTCCCAGTTCAGCCTCTTGTGTTTTCCAGTTAGCTTGCCAACATCCCCAGGTCCATCCCTGTGTTTTCCGGTTAGCTTGCTAACGACCCCAGTTCAACGACCGTTTTCCAGTTAGTTCGCTAACATCCCCAGTTTGACCCCTGTTTTCCAGTTAGCCCACTAACAACCCCAGTTTGACCCCCGTTTTCCAGTTAGCCCACTAACAACCCCAGTTTGACCCCCGTTTTCCAGTTAGCTTGCTAACGTCCCAAGTTTGACCCCCGTTTTTCAGGTAGCTCACTAATGACCCCAGTTTGACCCCCGTTTTCCAGTTAACCCACTAACAACCCCAGTTTGACCCCCGTTTTCCAGTTAGCTCGCTAACGTCCCGAGTTCGAGCCCCGTTTTTCAGGAGGCTCACTAATGACCCCAGGTCGACCCCTGTTTTCCAGTTAACTCGCTAACCTCCCGAGTTCGACCCCCGTTTTCCAGTTAGCTCGCTAAAATCCCCAGTTCGACCCCTGTGTTTAGCCGCTAGCTCGCTTAGATTCCCTTCACCCTGAATGTACCTTCCTGTCACTCCTTTTGTCACCCCGAGCAGGTGTCTGCATCCTGCAGCCCTTCGCAGTGACTCCTCATTCCAAGCGGTCCGTGCTGATAAAACCTTGTCCTGCTTAAAGTCCCACTTGCTCAGCGCACAGGAGTGTTGCTCGAACAGAGTGGACGTTGATGTACGGGGGCAGTCGGGCTTCATGCTGACACCGCGTCCGTCATGTCCCTTGTGCCCGTGTGCAGATGAAGTCGGCGGGGGTTGGAGAGGGTGGCCTGTTCACCGAGAGCTACTGCAACATCTGCAATGCCCAGCTGATCTCCGAGTCCCAGCGCATCGCGCACTACGAGGTGAGTCAACCCAGTGTCCTGGCAACCCCCCGAACACTGGCTTAATCACAAAAGACATACTAATTAGAAGTACTTCTCCCCTTAATATTTTCGGGTGACGTTTCAGTCCAGCCTCCTTCTGATAATCAGTGCAGTTCCTTAATTACCATGCCACCTGCTGACTCACCTTGGTATAGCATCAGTAACTCTCTTACGGTCTTTGGAAGGTAAATACAGGGGCTGTAGGGGACTGTACACAGGGCTGCATCTGAATTCTGATATCAGAGACTAAAAATCACAGTACCTCTCCCCCCCACCTGTGATGAGGGAGGTCCCTGGTAGGATGGATGGAGAGACGCTCTTAAAGGGGTAAAGGGGGGGCGGGGGTTGGAGAGTACAGCCTGTGCCTCCGGCATTGAGAGGGATCTTGTACCCCTCCACCCTGAGAGCAAAGGCTTCTGTTCCATTCCTCGAGTGGCTCTGAGGGAGATGGCGAGAGGAAAAGATGATGGAAATGGAAATTTCTGGACCTTCCCCTCACTGATTAAAGCCCCCCCCCCCTTGTCCCTGGGGTTTAAAACTACACTCTCAGTCCATAGCTCATCAGAAAACCTCAAACTGCTTTTAGATGCCCGGACTTTTCTTTTTTAATGTACATTTATGAAATAGTGCCAGTCACTTCTGCCAAGCTGCCTGACAGCTCGTGAGAGACTAACCGAGACCCCCCCCCCCCCACCCCACTGTTTCACATCACCCGGGCTGCGGTACTCCTCCTGCACAGCAAAGCGCGTTTTGTCTGCCGTAGACTCCTTCCGTAACACAGCTCGTTCGTTCTCTTTTTCAGGACGTTCATTTCGTTATTTTCTGATCGCTGTCTCCCTCTCTCTCCGAGGCCCGGAGAGAACATGGGGCTTTTATCGGCGCACACACTCATTCACAAATGCCCTACTCCCTTTGCTGCCCCCTGTTTGTGTGAATGCTGCATTAAATAAGCTCACGGTACATACGCGTACTGAAAGGTATATAATATAAACTGGATGTGTATTTTTAGCAGACAGTGCCATTGAAGATGATTCCCGCCCCCGCAGCTTGCAGGCTCCTTCGCACGGCGGGAACAGCAGGAATCAAAGGGCTGCGCAGTGGCAGCCGACATGCCCAGAACAGCATTGTCAGTGGTGAGAGGTCAGGGGTCAAGGGTCAGTCTTACAGTTCAATGACATCACTATGCTGAAAAGGTATTTTTTCATTATGCAGATGCTCAGCATGCACTTTTATGCAGAGCAATGCGGTTTCTGTTGACACGGTTGAGTACTCAGCAGAAAGTCAAAAACGCGAGGCCCCTCTCTTTTTTTCCCCCATTCCCAGTGCAACAATGCACTTTGGGTAATTTTGAATCGGAAACTTTAGCAAACCGCGTGACGCAGTGGTCCCCTTGCCGTCGGTGATATTCCGCTGGGGGCATCGCGCTACGTGCAACCGTCTCAGGACGTTAAATAAATAAAACAGTGTCTTTCCTGTGACAGCACGTCACTCTGACAAGGACAGCCAGACACAGCTCTTTCACAGAGACAGAAATGCCCCGAGATGGGATAGACTGGGTGTCACCGTGTCATTTTCTGGCCCTCAGTGTGAAAACAAGGCTTGTAGACCTTAGATCCACAAATCTGAGCAAATCTTCTAACTTCTTTATAATAGTCAGTTAATTATTTATACTTCTTCAATGCATCAGTATGTTCTTCCTGTATGTATATACTGCACACTATCTACCATGCAAAATGTATGCACACTGGCTTCTAAATAGTATTTTTATACATAGGCTTTAATTTAACATTTGTTTTGCCTTTGTTTACAGCCCCCCCGCAACTTCAATACATCCATCCATTTCATCGCGTTTATCTTATTCAGGGTCGTTGGGGGCGGAGCCTATTCCGGAAGCTACAGGCGCAAGGCAGGGAACAATCCAGGATGGGGTGCCAACCCATCGCAGGGCACAATCACACACCATTCACTCGCACATGCACACCTACGGGCACTTTGGTAACTCCAATTAGCCTCAGCATGTTTTTGGACTGTGGGGGGAAACCGGAGTACCTGGAGGAAACCCCACGACGACACGGGGAGAACATGCCAAGGCAGAGATTCGAACACCTGCTCTCCAGAAGTGATGCAATCATGCTATCCACTGTTCCACCATAATTCAATTAAGTTTAATTGAACCTTTGTTTATGAATATCTTTCTGCACAGTCTTAGGGAAAAGCCAGATTTACATTGCAAGCTGCAGCAGTATCATTGTGCATGCGACGAATGAAATCTTGAATCTTGATCCATAACCACGCATGTGCATAATTAACTGTAGCCACCAGGGGCGCATGTATTCCCGGGCCCAGGGGACCTCGGCGTAATCACGTCTCGTTAGCGGCCAGTTCCGGACTCCTCCAGGGGCGTCACCCACGCCTGTCGCTGAGGCCGGGCCGGACACTGAGGCCAGCTGGCAGAAATGGGGACGGACTTTTTCACGTTTAAAGCGGAGACGAGGGTTTCTTCCCGGCGCCGGGGCCAGCAACGCCCGGAGCTGTACGCCTCCAGCAGCGACGGCACGTGAATTATTTTGACACTGTCCCAACGTGGGAACGAGGGCCAGACTGTGTTATTACTCAGTGCTGATAGGCTCTCGAAAATAATGAAGGTGCTTTTAAACTTCGCTTAGGAAAATATACACATGCAGGCCTATTTAGAGGATTATAAAGAATTTAGAAAGGGATGCGTTTTCTGAGGTAAAATGTGTTTGTTTCATATCCCCTGTGTATCTCTGTAGCTCCTGTTTGCTCGACAGGAGTCTCCTCAATGTTCGCCCATAGATCTCATTTTAACCGTTGACTCCCAGTCCGTAGCAACTAAGAACTTTTTCTTGGGTTTTGTGTTGATCGCTAGCGCGTGCTTCAGTTATTAATCGATTGGCTGTTTCATGTCACTTTGCATAGCTAATTGGGCGTGACAGGCATGAGGATGGAGCCGTTGTTTAGCAAGTATTGGCATTCGGAATTATGTTTTTTCAGTCTTGACGCAGGCTCGGTCTAAACTAGCAAGTCATTAGCCAGCTTCCTAACAAACGGCACCTAATCACTGGTCCCACAGTCACTGCTGCCTCAGTTAATGAATGCCAGCTGTCTGTGATTAAGATCATTACCCTGTTAGGGATAAATAGGGCCCACTGGGCAGAATCAAGGAGGCGGCAACTTTAGTATTTGTTTTTTGGTGCAGTGCAGTGCAGTGCAGTGCAGTGCAGTGCAGTGCAGTGCAGTGCATGATTTTAGCTGCTTGGATTGTGTCTGTTTGATTTTTGCACCGTGACCCTGGTTTTGTGTTTGTAATAAAAATTTTGAATAAAATCTTCACATTTTTGGCAGCTTGTTTATCCCATTTCTCTCTCTTCTAGCTGAACGGCAGACGTTTACCCAACATTTGCTACGCACACACTGACACAGACACACACAGACACACACACACAGACAGTACCTCCAGGTGGAATTGCTGCACCAGGAAACAGGGTGTGTAGCTCATTCCATTAACTTCCTCTTTCTGATCTGTGGGCACACCAGTCTCTTCTCCACTTTTGCGTGACCTCCCCCCCCCCCCATCCCTGCTGAAAAATAAACCTATCGTTGGCTTAGTGTACGTCCCACAGCGGAGCCTCACGCAGCACTGTTGTTGTGTGCAGTGACGCGAGTGACGTTAACCAGCGCGCGGGCGCCTTGCAGTGTGTCACACGGGTGTCAGGTTGCTAGTGGGCCTCTTCCTCGGTTTGGCAGCAGATCGCAGGCTCCCTGACAGGAGATGCACCCTCAACCTCCCCCACCACACACTGCTGTTAGCTGTACAGCATCTCCGGGTGCTGAGTTTAGCTGTTGCTGCAAAAACAGGGCTGAGGTTCTGTTTGCAGGAGTCAAACTGACGAGGTTCCGGAAACCCTCCACTGGCATCTAAACCTCCTTCTTCTCTCCCCTCCCCTGACCCAGAGCAAGAAGCATGCCAACAAGGTACGCCTCTTCTACATGCTGCACCCTGAAGATGGGGGCCCCCCCTCCAAGAGACTGAGGCCAGACAACCCGGTATGTACCCCTGTCCCACAGCACACTATCAGGGGCTCTCCTGTTGGACCTTTCAGCGAGATGCATAAACCCATTTTCTCTTAATTGGTTTAGCTGGCATTTAAAACTGGGTATTTAGCAAAGAAATCAGGGCAGGTGACTTTCCGTCTCCATTTTATTCCTCTTTTAGGTGTGCGGCTCACATTCACCGTCACACGTCACATTTGCACGTTTCATTTTTCAATGGCACGGCCCCCGAATCCCGAGATATTACTGAAATCATCAGACGCCATGGCATAGCTGGAATATGGCAAACGTAGATGTGGAAGCCGGACCCAGCGGCACTGCGCATTCCGCCCTTCCAGATGGTTCCTGTTTTTAAGGGGATTGTGGCGGCACGTGGAAGTGTAGACTGGGCCCACGGTGGGAATGTGCTGGCGGCTGGCCTTTCCCATAATGCACTTCTCTGGCCCGGCATGCTGTGTGCCCGTATGCTGCTGGGAAGGGAAGACAAACTCGGTGCCGCCGCCGCCGTCTCTCATCTTTTTATCTTCCCATTGCCTGATTCTTTGCCTTAAAAATGCAGAAAATAGCCAGATAAAAGCAAAACTTTGGCCCATTTTTCACACACCCACCCCATCCAATAGCCCCCACCCCAATCTCTCTGTAGCCAACTGTAATTACTGTAAGTGGAATTAATGACGCCCGCATAAGATCTAGGCGGCTGCAGTGTGTAACTGCAGTGTGTAACTGCAGTGTGTAACTGCAGCCCTGGCTCGCACTAGCTGGCTCGTTAGAAACAGGCAGCGGGGTGAGAGGAGTGTACTCATGAGGGTGCCAGTGAGTATTCTGGGGGCTGTTTTTTTTAAATTGGTTTCCTTCGCCTGGTCCCGGGACTGTCCCACCCAAGTTGTCTGTTTGGTGAAGACAACAGACACTGCACTGCTGGGTCTGACTCTGAAGGCGTAGAGAAAGATCGCCCCTGGCAGAAAAAAAGCGCCCCCCCCAACTTTCCCTCTGGGTACTGGTGAATCAGCTCAGTTTAAACACACCTGCCCGCCCCC
>JAODJU010000041.1:3931066-3943754 GCA_026776725.1 Gnathonemus echidnorhynchus
TATGGTGGAACAGGGAAAGAACTAAGCTACACAGGGCTCCGGCCCTCCAGGACTGGAGTTGGGCACCCCTGATGTAGCATGTTCACAAAAAAGCATGCAGATCTGATGGTGTCACAAAACAATCAATGCGTTTGATTAAACTGGTTTTACTACAGTAAAGTCAAGCAAGACACAGACTCGCGCACCTTCAACGGGGTCATCTCACTTTGGGCAGCAGATCACAGGAGACAGACACCTACCCGTGCAGGACACATACAAACACGGGGCAGACAGCTTCTCAATTCGGATCATTCTTGCTAGCTAACCTTGCCCTGTGAGGAAACCTTCTTTAACATTTAGTACCAATTGCCTGTGAATTTAGTTTGTCTGAAAAAGCAAACTGGTCTCTCAGAGCTGGTCTCTCTTGGATTGAGTATCTCACTGGAGAGAATGTCTGGAGCTATACTCTGCTCTATTGCCGTTTTAGAAAAGATGAGGCTGGTTTCTCATAAAGCAGAATATTTTCATCACAAACCACTTAATGAATGTCTGCTTTCATATTTTCTTCAGATCATGCGTAGCCCAGCGATAATTTCTTACATTTTTCATGTTTCTACATTTTACATCGTCGCTGCTGTCTCTGCCATCCTCTCCTGACTGAAACACAGCTGTCTAGACGGCCTGTACCCTTGGTAGGAATCCTCAGAAAAAAACCTTTGCTTTTTAATGCTGCTTAAATATCTGATCTGATTTTTTTCTTCCAACAGTGGATCTGGAAATTGCATCGCCATATGCCTATGGATTAATGATATCAATTATTAGGCCGCAGAACATCATGAACCCTTTCCAGATTTTGTTGCATTCCCTAAACAGATGGTCAGTTTAGTTTATTAAAATGTTTGAAATAAATGGAATGTATGCACGAGTATATTTAACCAGCCTCAAGGTATGTTTTTGGAAAAATATGACCATGTCACACTTGGTTTTTAGATGTTTAAACACCATTGGGATTGTACCATTGTGCTTCTGTCTGTCTATTAAATTAAACATAGATCTGTACCACTAACCTTTTGATTTACCGTGCTCACAAAAAAGCATGCAGATTTGACGCTGTCACAAAAGAATCAATGAATTTGATTTAAACTGGTTTTATTGTTCCAAGATCAAGCAAGCCGAGCTGCCAGGCTTCCTGAAGTCTATTGGGCAAAAGACCACAGGAAACCAGAATCACCCAGGACTCAGGACTGCTGATTGGATGTGAGGTGTGTGGGAAAACGACTTGAGTGTAGATGATTGGTGGAGTCAAGGGACGTGAACCTGCTGGTCAGTATATATTATGCCACAGACTTGCAGATTCAGTTAAAGTCCTAAGGACCACCACCTTCATCTTGGAAAAAAATAAGAGCATGAGTGTCAGAGCTCTTTTGTTCTTCAGGTGCAGGACTGAATTTATCTTGTGAATGTACCAAAGAAAAAGTCCTTGAGTATTAATATAGCCTCCCTGATGTGTTTTAGACAATCAATGTGCCGTTTACACAATCAGTCAGCTACTCTGTACTTTTTCGGCATTAAGAGCATCCCTTCAAACTTTCTATGAACCCGCTCCTGGGGTATACAGCCCAGGTGGCAATATTGATCCAAATCTGTGTCACCTTCAAGGCTGTGGTTGTGCTGTTTTCATCAATAAGGCCTGAAGGGGGAGCCCCAGAGCAGATTTTGCTGGATATTCCATTAGAAATGTTGTGACTTTTAACAGAATCAAAGGGAAAAGTGGTGGAAGTCAGAAAAGCTTTGGAGGTTTCTGATCTTTTTATTTATTTATGTATTTATTGCCTGCAGCTCAGAGTAAAGGAAAATGATTTTTTTAGTGAAATTATAACAAAATGCGGGCATCTGTGATTAAAAAAATAAACAATGAAATAGATAGACTGGATTGCCGCATTTCAGAGAAGCCAACAGGAGTCTTGTCCAGGTTGCCATGGAGAAATAATGATGTGGCGCTTAAGCTGGGCTGGTCTTTTTCAAATTTATAACTCGGTAACTACCCAGTGACTTTGTGACATACAGGGGTCACAACAACCAATGGCCTGTCAGGCATCAGACCCAAACTCCACCCCTTCACTCCCACTCCATGGGTTTCAAGGCAGAAGCTGGCACACCCAGCAGCAGTGACTGGCTGGGGGATGGGTCACATGATCAACCCCATGTCCTCATTGGTCCCGCTGACATAATGAGGAGGGAGGCCAGGTGGCTTGAGGGTGAGATATTTGGGGCACAGACTGATATTTGACCTCCAAAAGGGACACTGTCTGCTGAACTGATTATCACTTTTTCACTCTATGCTTTACTGAAGGGTTTTGTGCTACTCTGTGGGTTAGGAGTGCATGCTTGTGTCTGCATGGTTGCCAGCTGAATCCTGCAGCCAACGGAGTGGCTGAGCCCTTGAACAAGGTCCTTAACCACAAAAACTGCTGCTGGGTGCTAGAAAAATGGCTGACCGAGTGCTTTGACCCCAAGCTCTGCTCTCAGAGGACAGCTTGATGGCATATGTGAAAACCAAGGAATTAATATGTGCTTCTATGAATTGCAAATAAAGTTTAATATTATTCCAAAAGTTTACTGGCAACCCATACTTATGAACGGACTGCCATGAATTCTATTAAAATTTCATATTAAATATAATGGTTCATGTTAATAAACAGACACACTACTTTGTGAGGCTCATGAAGACATTGCGTGGCTTCAGTGGTACAGTACTGTACTGTATGTAGTAGTTTGTGGGGTTCCTGACTTATAACAGGCTTAGGACTAAGACAGAGGAGGGAACCGGATGGCCAGCAACACCTGCTGGCCAAAGGGGGAAGGACATGGGAGAAGGGATCAGAGGGCACTGACCCTGACACACGAGGCCCCTAAGGGAGATGGTGGAGACGCTTGTTGGTGCGGAGAAGCTGGAAACACATTGAGTTTTCGTTGATCGAAGTTTGGCACAGATGCCATCCTGGCATTAGCTAGTGTTAATTTTTGTGCCGCCTTCAACTTCAGCTCTGTTCTTCAGGAGGACGTGTCTATGCAGCCGGTTATCTAGGGAACCAGATCTGCTCTAGCTACAATCTTCAAAAGAGTGCGTCTTAAAAGGGCCTCAAAGCACGCATTGACAAAGTGCTTTCTGAGCCTGACTGTTTTCCT
Organism: Gnathonemus echidnorhynchus; assembly: GCA_026776725.1. Lineage (NCBI taxonomy): Eukaryota > Metazoa > Chordata > Actinopteri > Osteoglossiformes > Mormyridae > Gnathonemus > Gnathonemus echidnorhynchus. Next base: position 3,934,235 of record JAODJU010000041.1, read on the forward strand.
TTTTTCAATTTACTGCACCTGCCTCGACTAGATTAAACATCTGAAGAACAAAAGATCTCCGGTCAGTGGCTGCTTCTTCAGCACATTGGCCTCTCAGTCTGCGAGACAAAGAGCTCTGTGACGTGACCTTTACCAGATGCCTCTCGGTGCCACTGTCACCTGCACTCTTCGGAGGACTTCCTTTGCTGCCCCCCCCCCACCCCCCCAATACCACAGCCGTGATGGAACTAAACCCTGTGGAGTCCTGTAAGGTGAGATAAGATAAGATGAGCTTATTGATCCCAGGGGGAAATTCTTTTGCAAAGTGCAAACAAACAAATACACAAATATACAGTGCAAAATAAGTCAAAGTGCAAAACAGAATGCATAGTGTAAACAAGAAAAAAGTTTAAAAAGTATACAATGCATAAACATAACATTCTGAAAAAAAAATTAAGTAAATATATAAATATATTTTTTAAATTAATACGTGCAATAAAAAAAAAAAAACATATAGCACCAGATTTTTTTCTATGACAAAGACAGCCCCCTTGAGTCTCTTTGAGTTCCTGAGGTATCACATGTAGTTTCCACTAGCGTATCCCTGTTAGCATTTACTAAGGGATAGCTCACTGTGTTAATGGATGGAGCGACATCATACGGTAACAGAGGTCTCATCAATACGTCTGTTAGCTCACTGTTAAGTCAACAGTCACTGCTATCAAAGTCAGCAGTCGCTACTAGCTAAGTCATCATTCACTGCTAGCAAATTCAGCAGTCGCTACTACCTAAGTCAACATTCACTGCTATCAAAGTCAGCAGTTGCTGCTAGTTAAGTCAACAGTCACTGCTAGCTAAGTCAATATTCACTGTTAGCAAAGTCAGCAGTCGCTACTAGCTAAGTCAACAGTCATTGCTAACTAAGCCAACAGTCACTGCTAGCTAAGTCAATAGTTACTGCAAGCTAAGCCAACCATCTTTCTCGACTCGAGTCTCCCTACCTCGCTACCTGCATGGCTGCCGCTCAGGTGAACTGCCAAATCGGCCATCTCCGGCTCTCAAGGAAGTTATTCTTGTGTTTCCAAGACCAGGAATCATCCAGATTGTGAGCTTGTGTGCTGGAGTTGGCTAAGGAGCTTGTGGGATTGTGAGAATGCCTCTCTCTCTCCTTCTCTGTCTGTCTTTCTCTTGCTCTTGTGTCATCAGGTAACTCCTGGTGAGAAATTGCAGGTGTGTGTACTTAAAAAAAGACTCACTCAGTACCACCGTACACTGCAGTTCTGTGACAGACACCTTCATATATATATATATCTGTACGTTGACACATATTGGGTACAGAAACAGCTGGCCGAGGACAGAATCTGCTGTTAAGGTTCTCCAGAAAAACAGCAGAGATACGCGTGGTAAGGCTTTCGCTGCCAGCTTCCTGTAAGTGTCATATTTAATAAAAACGGTTTTTGTTCACTGGGGAGCTGAATCTGATGCTCAGTGACAGATTTAATTTTATATGTCACCGATGTATTTAGGCAGCTGTCTAGTGGACGCTTCAGTAATCTCTCCGAAATACGAATCAGCTTCCCATGAAATATTTAAATCCCATGTTTTGACGACATGTGACAACTATGAGAGTAACACTTTTCTTTTGCAATATAAACGCATCCCATTATAAAAATATAATTTTTTGGTTTCCTGGTCTGTGCTGTTTGGGGAAAAGGGCTTTAATGCAGGATGGAAAAATGGGGGAATCCATCCTGCCTCCTGCTCCCCGGCCACCTCACCGAGACCCGCCGAGCTCCGACGTTATAACCCGTGAAATGTCTCGTTTCACAATTAATTTCCCCCGCCTCCATTTTCACCTATGAAATTGAAAACGTTCCCTTTTGATGCAAATCAAATTGAAACCAGGCACGGGGTGCCGGGTCCATCAAGTGTATTGTCCCCGGAGACGACACATCACCCTCCAGCTATGTGCGTGCCTGTTTTAATTATGCAAACGCCTCCAGTCCCTGAGCAAATGCAGAGGTATACCCAGCTGGGCCCTTGTAGGTATATACAGCCAGGGGCTAGTTTCTGGGGTTCCACTTGAAAAGACCCCCTTAGTGTAATGACAGTTTGTAGCCAATAGGGGGCCCCCATGCATGGTTTGAGTGATGTGAAACACCACTGCTCAGTACAATTATCCAGGCATAATGTCCCCATGTAACACCCCCCAAGGGCCTCTTTATTAGATTTTTTCTGTTGTTGATTGGAGAACCATGGAGATCACCCAGCAAATGGGCTATTCCTCTTGCTTATAGGAGTTTTACTTACACAAAAAATGTTCTGGGGGCAGAACAAAAAAACATTATTGGTTCAGAGAGATAACCAATCAGATTGTAGAGGAGGTGGGACCAACCAATCAGATGCCTTGGCTCCACCTCCTCTAGTTGCTTGGAAACACCTGCCCTACAATCTGATTGGTTATCTCTCTGAACATTCTTCATTCTGCCCTCAGAACATAGTTCTCCTTTGCAGGAGCTGGCCACTTGAGTCCTATTTCTCACCCAGAGCAGGGATTCTTTCAGAGTGAGTCTTGCTTCGACCCCTAGGGGGAGGGTTTGCCTGATGGCTGTCCATATGTCGTGAGCTGTAGTCGCCATAGCAATGAGAGAAAGGAGCTGTGCAATCCTGGGAGATGAAGACCGCCAATCAGCTCCCTGGAACCCCAGCCTGCTTTTCCTCCCAGCTGGCAATACGAGCGGCATTGCGGCCCGGGATCGACAACAGGAAGCGCCGCAAACGATCCGGGGGGGTGCATCCCATTTCAGACCCCCAATCCTTTTGACAGTGGGAGCGAAGGAAGCCCAGAGGAGGGAGAAAGCATGCAGCTGGGAAGACAAATGCCTCTGTTTCGTTTCACCCCCGGCGCATCAGACGTGTGAGTGTAACCTAGTTACGCGTTTCGGCAGTTGGGTGGCAAAAAAAAAACATACCAGCGACAGGATAAAATAGGTCTGCATATGATTGTGCCAGTTCAATCCGTCTGCAGACAGTGAGGGTGTTTGTGTTAAAACTTAACAATGACCACTATCTCCTGTGAGTCTGAAAAGGAGGGTGATGAAAAGGACATGGCTGTAGGCTCATCTGAAACTCTACCGCTGGTCTCCTCAACAAAGAGGTCCTGTCTTCAGCGCTGAGCTTGAGCTGCTGCCAGCAATCCCAACTTTGGCCAGCCAAGGCCGGTTCCACACAGTGTATTCAAAGGACACTGTTTACCTCAAGCCATTATGGGTAATGTTATGGAATTCCAAAATGCAGTCCGAGAGTCTGCACCTCCAGGTCCTGGGGAACTGCTGTCCCGATTTATGGGTGTCATTACCTGCTTTTTGGTGGGGGGGGGCTGGCTGGTTTACGGGTTGTGAGTATACATGTGTGGAGTATACACGTTCTCGTCATGTTCTGAGTATTCCAGTTTCCTCTCGCAGAGGTGGGCTCTTACGTCTAAATTCCACTTCGTGTGTGATCAGGGGCATATATGGCTTGAGGCGAGACGGACACTTGCCCCAAATGAAAGCTGATTGGTCCACTGAGTGCCCCCTCCCCTGTCATTCACTGACTCAAAACATTTCATTGCCTAATAGTATAAGGTTGGCCCCTTGGTTTGAATAATGGCCTCACTTCTGATAAAAATCCTAGAATTGCCCCTGTGTATGACTGCATGTAATGGACCAGAACCGCATGCCGGGTAGAGGTCTTGTCTCATACATAGGATTCCCGTGACCCAGCACAGAAATAGCATTTACGGTGAAATACACAGTTCTGCTTTAAGCACCGGGAGAGGAGATTTACTATTTCCATGCGCATAAATAGTTCAGTCAGGAAATGAAGAGCTGAAGTTGAGCGAAAGCTTCCAAACCCCTCAGTTCCTCATCTCTGAAGTCTGCCTGGGGCCATATCGTGCATGAAAGCCGACATCACATGCCCTTAATTCCAATCAGCGACGACATAATTGAGCATCAAATTCGCCCTCATAGAGGCCCCAGCTTTGCACACTAAGGGCACCTTGTGACTTTTTTTTTTGTTGAATTTTAATTTAATCTGTGGGCTGTTTCCCCGCTCAGAGCAGCTCCAGGATTCTACTGATGCCACGCAGCGCCAGTGGTGGGTCCAACCCAATTTAGACCCGAGCCCAGGACCGCTTGACTTTCACATGGAGCGGCCCGTATGTGGACAGACGGGGTCGGGGGTGGCCAGCGGGCAGCAGCTGGTGGTGGAAGGCGTCCAGAGGAGCGTACGGCCTGGGGGACAGAACAGAACCTCCTGAAAATCTCTCTGTAAATAAGCAGTGAAAGAGAATGTTGTTTGGGGTAGATGTTCCCTCAGAAGACAGCTTGGAGTCGGAACATAACTCAGGACCCCATGAGATCCTGGCATGTAGATTCCCAGCGTCTCAGATGGTCCAACCACAACTTCTCAGTTGCCGCGTAACGTCAGCAAGTCGGGCGTTTATGGCCAGATTCCCTTCTCAGTATCTCCTGGCAATCGCAACTCAGTGCTGCTTGGGAAAATCTGTCAGGCAACTCTCAGAAGTCTCACGATGTCCTTCCATCTGTGTGCTAAATTATGATTTAGGACAGGGCAGAAAAAGATGTGCTTTATTTGCTTTTATTTACCACCATGCAGGGTGCCCCCCCCGCCCCCCCCCCATGCCCTGTGGTCCTCAGATAGGCTTCAATGTCACCACAACCCTGTGTTGGATGAGCTATTGGATGGAAAGATGGTTTTATTCATTTATTTATTTTCTCTACAGAAAAGCAACATTCAGAATAAAAGACAGACAGGAAGTGAATGGAAACTATGTAAGCCTGTCTGAAATACTGTAGGGGGCGCCACAGCACACGTCACTCAGTTTGATCGCTCTGTTTTTGTGTCGCGCTCTAATTAACAGTTTTAAGTTTACAATGCATTCAATTAATCCAGTGTTTCCCAACCCGGCCCTTGGGAACCCACAGACGGTCCACGTTTTTGCTCCCTCCCAGCTCCCTGCCAGACAGTCTACATACCAGGAGCTGGGAAGGAGCAAAAACGTGGACCGTCTGGGGTCCCAAGGATTGGATTGGGAAACATGTATTGTGTCAATGAACCTTTCTCACTATTTGTTCATCTCGGTTTCAGGTCAAGTGAGCTTTATTGTCATACTAGCCCTATACTTGAGGTAATGTTGCCCCAGGACCACAGTGCGACAGTGTGAAACAGGGGCTGGGCGCAAGGATTTGTACATAATACAATGTGATTTGGTGATTAAGTTATCTTTGTTCTACACTGCCTGGCCAAAAAAAAGAGTCGCCTTTTGAATTTTTCGTTGGACGCCTTTAGCTTTGATTAGGGCGCACATTTGTCATGGCATTGTTTCTGTAAGTGTATGCAACATCTCACCCTTTATTTTCATCCAGATTTGCATTCATTTCTCTCTGAGATGCTGTATTGACAAGTGAGTTGAACCTCCATAAAGCCTCCTTCAGCACATCCCAAAGACCTTCGATGAGGTTAAGGTCATAACTCTGTGGTGACCAAGTCATGCGTGAAAATGATTCCTCATGCTCCCTGAACCACACTTTGACAATTCGAACCCAAAGAATCTTGTCCTGGAATATGCTCATGCCAAAAGAGAAGTAAAAAAACCCACTGATGATGGATGGAGGTGTAACCTGACCATTCAGTAGATTCAGGTACTCAGCTGACTTCACTTTATTGCTGCATAACGTTGCTGGGCTGTAATAATGATCCAGTCATTGGCTCTTAAGTATTTGCTGATATAAATTCAAACAGCAACTTTTTTTTTTGGCCGGGCAGTGTATTTTCAATTAAATATGGGTTTATATCATTTGCAAATCATTACATTCTGTTTTTCTTTACATTTTACGCTGCATTGTAAATAAAGAACCATACCACATCTCCAGGTGCTTTTGATGTGCGAGATTTATGAGAAATCCCCACCAACTTTCACCAGTGTTAGCACTGCTTTCTGTTTGCACCATTACTCATGAGTGTGTGACGGTCACGCTCACACTGGTCTTTGAGCCGCGTGTGTTTGTCGCACATCGAGCTTCAGAGAGCGCCAGGGGTCTTTGTCAGGGCCTCTCCTGGTGTTCGCCCCGGAACCACGCGTTCTCTTGCCCTCTCTCTCGCCTGCATGCCTACACGAATCAGCTGCCCCCTCCCCCCCCAGGAGGATCACAAACCCTGCCGGGCGTCACCATCTCTCTGGGTGTCAGCGGCACACCAGCTCGGGGGGTGGATTTGCTTAAAGGTGGCTGCTGATTGCAGCATTTTCCCGGGCGAAGCTCCTCTCCGCTACTCCCATCGAAAGGAAGCAGCTTTTTTTAATTCGTCAGGCAGCGATGACCTCGTCTCCCAGCCACATTCCCCAGCACAAACTGTCCATTTTGCACTCTGGTTTATTAAACTGCCACACTCAAAGATTTACCCTCTCAGCTTAAACCGACACCAGCATCACCGGCATATTTTCATACGAATCTGTTTTCGCCACTTTAAATTAAGTCGTACTTTTCAATCTGCAGCACTTTCTGGGCAGGAGCTGTTAGGGGACCAATTTAGTCATTGATACTGATGATATATTCACTGCATATAAGCTGCAATCTGCAGTCTGTGCAGTATATCTGAGCACTGCTCTCTTAGCTTATCTGTTTTCTCAAAAGGTATCTTCATCTAAAGCAGCTTATGAGGCTTAGAAATGCTGCATTTCTTCCAGGGCGAACAGCGATATTTTGTGAAACTGTCCCTTTCAGGAAGCATACTGGACCACAATGCCTGTGGCGTTCATACATGTCTCAGGTCCATATCTGCCACGTGCCTTGGGTCTGCAGAGATTAATATGAACTTTGCTGGCCACATTCTTGGCCTGAAAAAATATTAATGGTGGATTGCAAGCAAAATTCCAGAAGGTTCCATCACTGCAAGTGCTGCTGGAGCCACCATGCCATTCTGCCCCAATTTCTTGCACTCGCTAGCCAGTTAATTGGTTGTGCAGGGGTCAAATGTCACCCGCAGATGATGGGATGTAATTTACTTCTGGCCTGTTTCTCTTCCTCTGTCTCGACCTTTTCCCCCAAGTCTGCCTGACTCCGCCCACTTCCCTCCCTGGCTCGGTGGTCTGTTACCTGGACAACATGCCTGACTCCGCCCACTTCCCTCCCTGGCTCGGTGGTCTGTTACCTGAACAACATGCCTGACTCCGCCCACGTCCCCCACTGGCTTGGTGGTCTGTTACCTGGACAACATGCCTGACTCCGCCCACATCCCCCACTGGCTTGGTGTTCTGTTACCGGGACAACATGCCTGACTCCGCCCACGTCCCCCACTGGCTTGGTGTTCTGTTACCGGGACAGCGTCCCTGACTCTGGCCACTTCCCTCACTGGCTCAGTGTTCTGTTACTGGAACGATGTGCCTGACTCCGCCCACATCCCTCCTTGGCTTGATGTTCTGTTACCGGGACAACGTGCCTGACTCCCCTCACAGGCTGCGGGGGATGTATCCTGGGCTGTCCTTCATCTCATCCAGGATGTCAGTCCAGTGGCTGATCACCCCCCCTCCCCCCCCGAACACCAACGCTGCTCCTGTCCTCAGGGTCCAGCTTTCTCAAACGACCTTTTCCAGGCACGAGTTTCTGGTGACAGCTTTTCACTCAGTGTAAGCCCCGTGAAAAAATAATAATCACACAGTGATCTTTTGCCCTTTTTCTAACATCCTTGTATGGTCTGGGCAAGGAGCATCAGTCACGGCATTTGCCTTGCTCTGTCCCAGAATCCCCCAGGCCTCCGCGGCTTACTGACTCACAGCTACCCTGAGACTCCATGCGCCTCTGTCCATCTCATGACCCCCTGGGCCACCACGGTTCACCAAACTTGCCTGAGCCTGACAACAATGATGCCAAATGACAGTGGAGAGTACACCCCCCCTTGGCTCAGCAGCGCCTCCTGCTGGACCACCCTGCAGGCTGGTATCGCAGCCGGTTACATGTCCAGTCTGGCAGCTATGCGTTTGAAGGTGTTGTCTTCGTTATGACTCATGACAAATTCCACAAGGGACCATAACTAGTTTAGCCGTAATCGAATTGTTTGTTCCGTTGCATTGGGCGTGAATTAAACATGACTGATCGAATTAGCTGGGAATTTTGATTAATTATGTCTCAGCAGTGAGCCAAGCGTGGGGGGGGGGGTGGGGGGGGTATAGGTCTGTGCCCTCTGTAATTACATCCTCACAACTGTGACAGGAGGCCCAGGACGGGGACGGTGGAATCTCTGCCGGACGCCTTGGGGGGACACGACACTGCACTTTACCACCGTGCGGAATCCAATTTGAGGTGCGATGACTTTGGATAATTTGTGACAGTGTGGAAACACCACAGCTGTCAATCAGTGAGGCTGCCAAGCCCCCCCTCACCCCCCCTGCCCAGCACCATTCCTCCATCTTATGAGGACAGCCGGGCTAAAATTGTTTCTTCAGCCGCTGGATGTCCTTCCACACTCAGCCGAGATGCTGGATGTGCAGCCTTCAGCATGGCTACAGTGAGCCCCTCAACCCAAAATAAATGCCCCCACCCCAAAAAAAAACACACGCATGGCATCTGCGAAAAAACAAACTGCTCTACACTTCGTAAACACCCCCCCCACTCTGATTCTGTTGTAATCTCCCCCCACCGATTTTAGCCCATATCCCTGAGTCATCACCCGGTAAGCGTGCTCATATTTTTCCAGAAAATCGAGACGAGTAAATTGAGTTTGCCCCTGAAAAGTGCAACTAAACCAGACGTGCCCGGCATCGCAGAAAATTGCACTTTAGAACAGGGCACAATTTATAATAAAACATGTCACGCGTAGTGTTTTGATTGCGCTTAATTTATCAACGCTAAAAGGACCATTATCAACATAATCATTGGCCGTGACACGATCTGTGACCCTGACGTATCAGATTGCTGATGCCAGGGTGCGTGACTCAGCCACCAGCCATGATTACATGCTTTGACTCCTTGCATATGAACCACAAACGGCCTGTACTCCTCTAATCATGCTAATTCCTGGACTCCACCAGTCCCTGTTTTCCCTCGACCCACAGTGAATTTGCCTAACTGGGGGGTGTGGGTGGAGGGTGACACACACATAAAAAGGCCTCAAAACACAAAGACTGTTGATTTAAATCCCAGAGGGGCCAGCTGTAGTACCTTTCAGTGAGGCACTTAACCTGAATTACCCTGATAAAATATCCCCATGTCTATATGAGCAGAGATACGCTCCTTTGGATTTAATGACAAATAATTCAGATGTATTTCATTCTGCATAACACCACAGGAATGCAAATAGATAATATTTATTGTCGTTAGACTAAGGCAAGGGCATCTCCTGGCACAAACCCATAACCCTCTGGGCAGAAATTACATCGGGAGCTTAACAGCCACCCTATTGGCCAGCGGAAGACCCAGCATGGATGACTGGGAGGAAGTCAGCAGTGCGCTGGCTGGTGGGCGTTCCTCTCTCTGCTGTA
>JAODJU010000041.1:3982996-3994943 GCA_026776725.1 Gnathonemus echidnorhynchus
CATGTCCCCCCCCCCCCCCCCCCCCTCCCCCCTGATACCATGGTCTTCTGGGACTTGTCCCCTCCACCCCTCAAAACAGAGTCTGCTCACCGCGACATTTCCTGCAGCAGCCGTAAATGGCAGAGGCGAAGTAGGCGCAGGCGGTGAAGCCGGAGAGGGCTGTGGCTGCGAGGTAGGCGCGGTAGGGACAGGGGGGGCCGTAGTGCTCCAGGTTGCAGTAGGCGCTCTTCGCCGTCTTGTAGGCCAGGACGCCGATGGCGGGCAGGTACAGTGTCACCGCTGCGGCGTCATGCACCACGTTGCTTAGCAACCAGTGCTCGCCCCCTGCCACTGGCACCACATCCTGCTTGCCCAGCAGCGTGAGGAGAAACAGCGCCAGCGTGAGGAGCCAGAAGAGGACGGCCACCAGCAGCGCAAAGTGCACCGGCCCGTCGTACTTGTTAGCGGCGATGGTGGCCCACAGCCCGGCACCCATGAGCACCTGAAGGACCCTCGCTATTCCCATGAAGCTCTTCAGAAATTCCCGGTAATTTGCGCCGGTCAGCCGCTGGGGGGGCATCCTCTCCAGGAGGGGGAGGCTGCAACCTTTCGCGGTGCTCCAGATGCAAGAAGTGGAGAAGAAGGTCCAATTAGGAGATGGCCGTCAGGGTCTGCGTTTCTTATCGTCTATTCTGCACCCCCCTCTGTTCCTTCTCCTAGAGCTTTCCGTGCCTCTGTGCTTTCTCTCCTTTTTTTCGGGAGAAGGAGCAGGATTGGGTGGAGGAATTGGGGGAGACTTGAAATTTGAGTCCTTCAACTCCTTTGGAAGTGCAGCATCTGGAGAGAGAGCACCCCCAACGCTCGGAAGAGGGGCTGGAATGGAGGAATGTATGTTTGTGCGCATACTTGGTGATTTTGTTATCGTTTTTGGTTCTTTCCATTGGTTGCCTTTCAGCAAGCTTCAGTTCCCCCCAAGAACCCTCTGCTTCTCCTAAAGTTACTTCATATTTAAAATATTATTTTGGGAAGTACTTAAGCACATTCCGTCACGCTGGCGTTTAGCACCCCAGATGAGCTGTAAATAGTCGTTTCTGCTTCATGCTTAACATGGGCCCTTTGCAAACACCGCTTCCCCTGCGAGGAGGTCCTCCCCTGAGCTCAGCTCCGGTGAACACCACCCGGCCCACGCATCCAGCACCCTGGTGCTGCTTTGCGATGACACGCACATGGGAGGCGTCCCCAAGGGGAATAAATCCGGACAGCAATTAAGCGTCCGTATCAAGCGGGTCGTCTGATTCCGACAAATCATGGCAGGCGTCCTGCTTCTGTAAAACACCCAACTCAGTAACTGTGGAAACTAGGGTAATGTTTTATGTAAACTTTGTGACAACATAGCGTCCACAGCCAGTCTCCATGTCCCCTACGGTCCGCATGCAGAAACACACAAACACGCGTCAGGGATGTTCTGTACCTCACTTCTGTACGTATTCACGTCGCTTTATGAATCACTTCTTTTCATTACCCTTAATTCTTGAGAATTCACAATATGCCTTTAAGTAGTTTTTTATCATTGCTTTCCAAATTCACATTTTTCATTTTATAACGGAAGAATAATGTATTTTCCAAAGTATTAATAGTACACTGAAGTTGGACTTAAGTTTACACTGTAGCGGTGTATTAGTTACATTTGGTGGTAAATTACTGCGATAGATGAATCATTATCCAGTACTTTTGTCTTCGACCCCTTGCAAGACGAGCTAAGCATTTTCATAGAGGGTAGTCTACATATGTTATATGGACCGCTGCATGTGAACAGACCTTTCAGTGTGCCAGGAAATGTTGTATTTTATGGCTCTATGATGAATGAGGTAAGTCATGTTCTTACAAACTGCACGTATTTTGTCAGATTTAAGAAATAATAAGATACTTCGTAAAAAAAATAAAAAAGGTGCTGTAAAATGATATCTTTCCGGGTTCAGTATTCGTTTTTCGTTTTTTTTTTTGTTTAATAATTATGATACTGCGTGTTAATATTAACATGTAATCACGCTATGTATTCAGCACGAAGACTGACGCACGTTGTATTAGTGCGCAGTTAGTTTACATAGCGTGAGCTGAACAAGATGGCAAAATTACAGTAATCGGTATACGTGTCCAGAAAAGCAGGCTGCAACGTGAAAGATAAACAATGTCACTGCTTGCATTTCCTGTGACCCACGGCATAATAAATTAACTGCTTGAGTGCATTGCGGGAACGCCTGACATGACCAACTAAGCAAACAGGAAACCCAGTTTAAATAAAGTCGGTAATACGCTGCGATAACAACCACCACAATCCGACCAGTAAAGCCGAATTTCTAATTTACCTTCATCATCAAAGCATATTCGTTGTTATATACATAACCGAGATCCTCATCACAAACTGGAAATCATTATACAGCATCTGTATCAGTAATTAACATGCTTATATTAAAACCGTTTGCCACACTAACCGGGATAAGCGGTTTGAATATAATGGACGAATATTGAATCTGTTTCATGTCTGTTTTAATTGAAATTCTGCATAATTCATAAGTCAACTACTCTCCCAAATATACAGATCAAATATGCTTTAACGTTATGTTTGAAATAGTAGGATTGGCGTTAGTTTCTGATTTCTTCCGATTGTAAAGCATATCTCCTCTCAAAAAGAAATAGCACGTTTGTGCACATTTGCGTGAATGTTATCATTTCAGATTTTTCTATACAAACCCAGGTGCCCTTAATCTGCTTTTCCACCCTAGGGTTTGGGATCGACGTTGCATTTCAGCTGCGACTTGAAGTCGCCACTGCAGCAAAAAGACCTCAAACACCCATATAAACATATTTTTCCTGGCATCCAAGGAATCTGAGTGTCAGATTACAGGCACGGCTGCCTACGGCTTTTGCCGTGTGCTCTGTGATCCCTGGACATTACATTCGAGGCTGGTTAGTCTAAGAGGCTTTAAATTATTATTAGGTTGATCTAAATCTTTCTCTACTGAGCTCAGAGACTGGGGCATTGACGTCAATGGAGGATTACACCTATAAAGTACGTGGCTGGGGTGACGTTAACGCCGGGACCACGCCCTTTGCGGATACGATTGGTCAGATTAAAGCCCCGCTCAATCTCATAGGGTGCTCTGTTTTCAGATACTCCTCCCCCTGACCACGAAGGCACGGAATCGCAGCTTTTGGAAGTAAAATTTTCAAGCGAAACAGTGGCGCTGGTCACTTTTGGGGGAGGTAGGGCGGGCGGCGGGGTTATGGCGTGGGGGTGTAATCTGGCGGCCGACGCGGGACCTGACGTGAGTCGATGCACTTTGACACAGCGAAGCCGCTTTCTCGTTTAGTAGCGTCTGAAGAGGCACCGTCACGCTGCAGCGAGCCTCGGTAAGTATAAGGACATGCGGTTTGCTGGCGATCCGATCCGGGGAAAATGGCTACAGCGTGACGGTGCCTCTTTTGGCTACTGCTGGTGCGGCACCTACCATGCAGCACGTCGCCTTACGGCTGGTCGTTTTGCTGTCTCCTGTTACTCAAACGTGGATAAAGCGGATAAGGCTTATAGCTGGCGCGCCCCAGATGAGCCATAAGCTGAATGATTTTCTGTTGCCTGCAGCGCCCGAAAGTGAAAGACATTTTTCTCTTTATATCTTAATATTTCGTCAGTCATGTTAAAGGACATTAAGTCTAAACGATGCATCGTACATCTGCAGCAGTACTCTACTTCCAAACCATCTGGCAGTCTGTTTTTTTTTTTTTTTTTTTTTACATAACAGCTGTCGCTATTGAGTTTCAGTATTAAACGTAAATACACGCTTTGCCTTTTTGTGCGTTGCAGCCCTTGTAGCTGGTGGTTAATACAGTATCTGAGAACGACTGCGTTCCGCAATTTTGCACCTTTCATGTGGCGAGTGAGTAATGCGCGATGTGCTGCGGTGCCGAGGCGCGGCGTCGCGCGAAAGGTCACAGCAATCACGCCGGGGACGGATGATGACAGCGTTTCGGTTTCGGGTGGCACCGTCACGAAGCGGAGATGCTGGAGATGCAATCCGCGTGTAGGTTGTGGATTTCGTTGACGGTCTTTTTTAGGTCGTGGTATTTGTGAACGAGACGAGCGGCGCCCCTGTTTACTGCCCGGGACCGGCGTTATACGGACAGTTTTACACCTCATGTGAAACTTGCACGTGTTTTGAAATTCAGGAACCTCGTGTTTGCTTGCAGGGTGTTTCACAACCTCTGACGTCGCCAGAGGTACCTAAGCGGATCGTTTTTTGGTTTCAGGTGCCGCCAGTGAGGTGTGAAGCGTTTCTGTAGCAGGCGTGGCATGGAGGACCCCCCTCCCCCGTCCGCCGTGGTTGCGCCCCCCGAGCCCTGGCAGTTGCCCGAGTGCCGGCGTCGCAGGTGCGGCTCTGCTAACATCTTCCATGGCCTGGGGCTGCGGCAGCTGCAGCGTCTCTTCCGCCGGTCCGGGGATCAAAATGCCGAACACCGAGCACAGCTGGTCTGGCGGCGCAGCGATGGGGAGGAGTTGGCCCGGGCCCTGATCGGCCTCAGGACGGGCAGCCGACGAGGATGTCCCCGGGGGCCACGGTGGCTCAGGGAGTTTCACCATCTCAGGTAAGGGAGACTGAACCGCCATTCTCCTGTCAGTGACCCCCCCCCCCCAACCCCGTGCTTCTTCCATCATGTGCCTGCTCTGATGGTCACATGTCTGCTGTTTTTCCAGCATCGGTGAGGTTTCCCCAGATAGCACTGAGGAGAACACAGAGGTCCATTTAGACTCCTCGGAGTCTGACGGGGCCGGGACCCCCGAGTCGGCTGGAAACAGGTGGGCGGAAACAGAGCAGCCCCAGAGCGCCCCCAACTGTGACGTCCGTGTTCGACACAGGATGCCGAGGGAAGGGGGGCAAGACAGGAACCCGGAGCGCTACCTTCACCGTGTCCTGCAGCGGCCGGGTCGAGCTGCACAGGGACGGGCAAGCGATGGGTCAGCCAAGGTTGACACATCTCAGACCAGCTGACTGAACCCCTCACTGCAATACTACTACATAAGCTTTAGGGGGCAGTGTGGAGAAGACAAATCTACCCATCCTCGAACCTCACATTCCTGTCGGGATGTCTGTGTGCGCCCTGCAGTGAACTGGCATCCCACACAGGTTTTTTTTTTCCTGTGCTTTGGCTCACTGGAACCCAGAACTGGATATTCAGTTGTGGCGTGACATGTGGAAGTACACTGTCAGATCACATGTCGCTCAAGGTCACATGAGAGGAGGAAGACTGACCACCGCTGAAGCAGCATCGAGCCGCACTGCTAGCACAATGCTGAGATATGTACTCGCACTAAAAGTCGGGCTGGTCTGGGGTATGAGCTCTGAGTAGGGCTGTGGGTGAAGACTGGTTTTAGTGGTGGAGCAATAGCCTTGTTTGGTCACCATGGTGATTGGAGGGTGAAGGTTAAATTTCTTTTGTGTAAAATGTTGGCAGAGTGATGAGATAATGCCATGGGTTACAAAGGGTCATCTCCCATAATGCCTTAAGGCTTAAGGTCATATTAGCATGCTAAGCATATGGTTTTGACCTTTAACCCTATGGTCACGAGTCCTAGAGATCGAACTGCATGCCTTCCTTCCAGCAAACACTCTGACACGGGGAGTTTGTTTCTTGGTAGGACGCCTCAAAACTAATATCAGAAAACACACACTTGGATCAGAACTGCAAGACTGTGTTGGAGCTTGGGAAATGTGGCGTCCGTCCAGACACTCCTGACCTTTAACCTTAGGCTACATGCACATGAAGATCAGTCGGATAAATGGAACGTCCTCCGTGTCCATGTCACTGTCAGAGAGCGTTGTGATGCACATTAGTTTGTCGATTGCCTTCTGTGATATTTTCCATGATTCGATTTGTGTCCAAACTGTTACACTACACACGAATGGCCTTTGTCTTCTCAGCGAAATCTTACTGTGAGATAAATTTTGAGAGTGACATTGCCAGTGTTTGACTGACACTATATTGGAAAATGCCTTCTCCCCGCAGCTAGTCATGGACACTACAGTTTTTTTTTTTATAAACATTAAAAATGTTAAAGTACAACTTCCATGTTCTGTGAAGGTCTATGTTCACTAACTATGCATGATTAAAAAAAATGATGAAATCCAGTGGAATTTTGGCTCACAGAGAATTAAAGTTGAGATTAATAATTTAGTCATTTATGATTGTCTTCAACCTACAGGAAAATAATGAACTATTTTCAGCAGGATAGTGGTGAATCTCTCACCATACTTTCCTGGCTTTCCAGGCAGGCACGATGTACTGAGCACAATAAGTGAGAAAGAAAGATTCTTTCTCCCAAAACATAACCCCTAATTCAGTGTCTCCCAACCCAGTCCTCGGGGAACCTGAGGGCAGCAGAAACGTGGACTGTCCGGGTTCCCCGAGGGCTGGGTTGGGAAACACTGCCCTAATTGCAGCCCCTTTGCAGATTAATTTGTTTTGAAAAATGTGTTTAATACTTACTGCTAATTTAATTGTATTTTCATTTTTAGTTACTGAGCAGATGCTTATATCCACAGCAACATACATTTGCGAAAACAGGGTCAGACCATGCTTGGAGCAAGCGGGGATCTCAGGCCTTATCCGAGGGCCCGATGGTAAAATGACTGCGCTGACCACAGGATTCGATCTGGCAGCTTCCCAATCACAGGGACAACAGCCTGACCGACTGAGGCACACGCTGAACCTCACTGCCTGGAACAAAGAATCTTCACAAAAGTAGATTTATTATTCACTCACCATCATCATCAGGCGATCACAACTCCTACACTATGCTGGATAGTGTCTCCTTCCAAGTGTCTTCAGGGGCCTGTCCCTGAGTGAACTCTCTCACAAAATAGAGCTAAAGTATCTTGTTTCCCTCACTTACTGATTTTAGTGAAGCCTAGCTGGACAAATGCAGGCTATGGAAATCAGGCTGGAGCAAGCTGTTATTGTGTTGAGCCTTTATAATTTATATAAAAGCATACACAAGCACTTTTAAAATGATTAAAACATCCCGCTCATACCGAACAAGGGCTCCACCTGGCGGACTGGCTGTGAATTTTGCCTAGTGGACACATTTCAGAACTCTGAGGTTTCTACGGGATCGGCACTGAAACTGAAAAAAGCTGAATACGGCTTCAGATAAAACAGAAACCGAAAGGGGAGCTTCTGTGGAGCAAGTAACAAACAGCTAGCTGAAAAACTCAAGTCGGTTAGCTTCCGTCCTTCATAAATGTGATGCATGCATTTGGCAGGCCGACGCGAGCGAGGGGGGTTATGGGAAATCACTCGGTAGCAGGGGAAAGTCATTATTTTATCCGTTAGTAGTCTGACCATGTTTTTTACTCTCAAAAAGGTATGTAACAAAAGATGAGACAAAAATGAGATGATATCACAAATGAATTTTGTTAAACGCTTTTCTTCCATTAAATATATTACACAAACTTTACAGAATCAACATATCTGACGACAGTGGAGTGAGGGGGAGGGTAAGAGCCCCTCCACACAGGTCACCATCGCAGCAGATTAACGCATCTCTGTGGGTAAACATACACAAGGCGGCCTTACATAGTAAGAACCTCAAAATAGCGCCTCTCATATCTGCCCTCCTCGGGGACCAACCAACTGGCATTTAGAAATAGATTCCGGACATCTTTATGCCACTGAAAAGGGGGAATTGCCACAAGGGCAGCGTCACTGTCAGGCTGCTATACCCAGTGGGATTTAATCAAGCATCCAGCAATTTAGCCAACCAGTGCATGACAGGATTTGATCTGCAAATTGGGGAGGTGGGTCACAAAGAGACCATGTCTGGACAGCGGACCATTGAAAAGGGTCAGAGGCGGAGCTAAACTTCATGGGAGTGGCTTATTCCTAGCTAGGGCACCACTTAAGGCAACATGAAAGAGGCCTTCAGAAAAAAAGCAGGTAGATACTGGAAGGGATGATACCCCCCCACCACCCCATGAGCTGCTGCAGGCCATCACTACCCCCCCCTCTCCCTGACAGCCCCCAGCTCTACCACCAGGTGAAGAAGGGCCGGCGGCTCTGAAAGCTCTGCGTGTAGGACTCGCTGTTGGACCGCTGAGTGTTCCGCACCGTCTCCACCAGCACCGGGGGCATCTGGATCAGCTCCAGTGGCGTCTTCCTGTACTTCAGCGCCTGGCTGAGGTTGAGGATCTGAAACGCAGAGCACGGCGTTCGCTGGGAGACCCACAGCCGGCTCACATGCGCCAAGCGGAATACAGCATAGCGGGTAAACACATGCTGTGAAAGTTAGCAGGGGTCCCTGCTGTTGTACCAATAAGAAAAGTACCAATTAAAATTAATGTGTAAAACAGGGGTATTCATGGCTATGGGGGCAGTTTGTGTTGCTCGGCAAGTCAGGATGCCTTGCCTATAACCAGAAGGTCACTGGTTCGAATCCCAGGTTGGCAGAGTTATTATACTGTTAAGGCATTAAGCAAGGCCTGATTGCTCCAGGGACTGTGTGACCCTGCTTTCTCCAAAAAAAATAAAACACGTTGCTTTAGATAAACAAAAGCACTAAATAAAATGTATTCAATTTGTCCTGAACTTTTCAGATATAGCCCTCCAACAGAATGGGTTTGATTTATAGAATGTATGTATGATATAGTTATATTATATATAGTTACATATATAAATAAAATTATATTATTCATATGTTCTATAAATGGATTCAAGAGGACATGAACTGGCTCACCTGTCCTCTCATCACTGCCACCTGTCTGTGGAACTGCCCCCTGTCAAACCCAGGGTCCCGCTGGGAAAAAGACATCAATGCTATTTTCATACCTCCCTTCCCAGAAGCCATCCCAAAGTGACCTTTAACGTATCAGACAAGCCAAGCTTTTTATAAACACCGGATCAATAGTAATCTAATAAAAAAAAAGTAATTATAAACGCTCGGCCAAACACCAACAATGAAAAAACTGGACTTCCCTTACGAAGAGGTTATGGTCGCTCATACCTTAAACAATTCGTACAAGTCCTCCTCGAGGTCTTTGACAAACTTTGGGTCAGAAAGCTTGGGCTGGACCAAGTCCTTAATCTCCTGTGAGAAGGAAACGTTGGCCTGTGGCAGCCAAGCCCAGTAAAATGGATCTGAGAGACAGACAACGGAGAGAATGAGCTAGAAGCTGAGAGTGTGAGGAAAGCACACACACAGCAAGATTAAAATGGTGCAGGACTGAATCAAGCTGGGTCCTTAGCAAACACTGACTATCAGTTCTAGAATAATCTTACCCAGATCCTCACAGCTCTTAGAGAACCACACCACCTAATAGTAAATACGCAGCTAGAGGTGGAAAGTTCAGGTCCAGAAAGTAAAAATCCAGACCAAGATTTTCATTCAACCAATCAGCTGAGTACTTTGTCAGTGTGACTCTTTATACTCAACTGGTTGGTTGAAACAAAATCTTGGTCTGGATTTATACTTACTGGGCGTGAACTTTCCACCTATGTATGCAGCTGTTTCAAGTAAAGCGCAAATAACTGCCTATTTGTTCTGGCCATAGCCAGAAACCGTGGAACATTCTGGAAGCCCAGCCCAACCCCCCCATAGTCTGTGCCTCCCAGTGCGGCCCGTGGGAATCCACTCCGGTTTTGGGGCCGAGCAGCAAGGGCACTCACAGGCTCTCCAGGAGTCTGGGTGTTTGAGGGGGAAAGCCAGGCCATTGTCTATGGCAGCCAGCTTGATGATGGGTTCCTTCACCATCACCCAGTCTGCATCCTATATGGAAAGAAGAGCATGCTGGGAAATGAAGGTGCCCTCAATGGGTAAGAGGCTAAATAATGCTATCCCATCACCATACCCGGTTTTCTCCACGGAAAATGTATTTTGCTTATAGAACAACGGTAATAGATCTCAAACATTTGTGGCTTCATGGTGCGAGTTTCATACTTTTGGAACTGCAGATGTGCAAATCTGACAAATAAATCAGTCCACTTACCCTGCTTGCTCCGGCGTCCGTAGGGCAGTCATATTTTATAAGCCAATTGTCGTTCCCTCGATCTATGAGCACAACCCAAGTCAGCAAAATTTCTCTTCCCGTAAGCCGTAAAAATTCATGACTGCAGGATTTTGTCTACAGCAGTCTATATTGTGTTTTAGGGTTTTCAGGTTTACCCACCCATGGAACATAGTACTGCAGATGTAGAAACAAGGAACTAGTCTGAGTTCTTCTTTAAGGGACTAAGGTGCAAAGTTTCTGAATTCCACTAGAGGGTGATGTTGTGCATACCTGTATTTCTGATGATGTAATCCAAGACCACAAGCCTCTCAAACTGCATCTGCAGATGTCGATTAGTGTTTTCCGGTAGTGGTTCTGCCTCAAATCGTCGAAGCCAAAAGTCTGCATCTTTGTAGCCTTCTACAAACAACTGGAATGATCCCACCTGTACAAAAACAATAATCATTATGTGCTCGTCAGAATACATCCATTCAAGTACCAGGTTTCAACCCAACTGTCAGACTAGTACTTGAGTGGATGGTAGCCTGTGGAAACTGAGACGGTCGCTGCCATTGGCTACATCGTTGTCATGGAGATTATAGCAGAGGCCCACCTTGGGAGGAAGCCCGATTCTGTGAAAACGCTGGCCCACTTTTGGCACCTTTTCCAGGGCAAGTTTCTTTCCGCGGGATTTGACCCGGTCAATGGCGCTGTAGTTGAAGGTTTCACTGGCCAAGTAGACGACCTGTCGGAGGCAGGGGTCAGTGAAGAGGGGAGGGGGCAGAATCAGTAGGGGGTACGTTTCCCAAAAACATAGTTGCTAATTATGTTAGCAAGTAATTATGTTAGCAACTTACGTAGTCGAAACCATGCGACCGAATGGGTCCAACTATGTAGGCTGCTAACAGGATCATTTTGGGAAACATGCCCAGGGTCCGACGTAGCACACCACGGTTCTAACTGAGCAGTGCCAGCAGATCATAAAAGCCTTAAATAACTGCACTCCTCATGGCTTCTGCAAGTCAGACAGTGCAGTAGTGTAAACATAACACCCATGGTTGAGGTCAGCTATAAGAGGTTTATGGGAACGATCTGAAATATCCACAGTTTCCCAATACCTTAAGGCAAGGGTGAAGAACCATCGGGAACTCAAGAACTTCAGACCAGTATGGTTTGAGAGAATGTATGACTGCCTCAGATAAGGTGATTGACCTTTCTAATACTGCAAACATATCAGAGAGTGAAGACACCAGATCCAGCCTTACTCCACCCAAGACCGTACCTTGGTCTTGGGAACAATGTTGAGCTCCAGCTTCTGGTCCACCAGGCTGGCTCCGGCTTCCGACAGGTAGCCCTGGTTCAGCACCAGGCAGTCCCGGCCGAAACAGCAGGGACAGCACAGCTTCTGCAACCACTTGGTCCACTTGGGGTTCAGCTGGCCGTACGGCTCCTCATTCTTGGGCTTGAACACCCCGATGATCTTCTGAGTAGTTACAGACGGAGGAATATTACTTTCAGAGGACAGAAAACACCCGGATGTGGCCCTCACACAAACCTCACGTCACCTTGTGGCAGCTTTTCAGTCAGTCAGTCTCTTCCCAGATGTTTCTAAAGCAGCATTAATTTCTTCTCTCATTCCCCATGACTTCCACCTTACACACTATATATCCTAATTTGTTTGTAGCCAACCCAGGTATTTAAAACATTCATCAGGAAGAGCTCACAATATTTGAATTATGCAACATAACAGGTTTCATGGAAGAACCTGGTTTTGTTTAGGCTACCACTATGCACAAGGGTAAAGAGTTTTCTTTTAGGACACATCCTAGCAGGCCATGTTTTTTTTTTTTTTTTTCCCCCCCTTGTCGTGTCCGGCAGTTTAGCAAGCAGGATGTTAGTCTGGGTGCCTTATTGTGCCAACACTTTTATTTTGC
>JAODJU010000041.1:4004091-4033616 GCA_026776725.1 Gnathonemus echidnorhynchus
TTTTAAAATGATTTACTTTTTGACTGTAAATAAAATTGTAAGGAGCAAAAAGTACTTTTTTTTCTTTAAAAATGTAATTAAGTAAAAGTAAAAGTATTCATTTTTAATTGTACAAGTAAAAATTCCCAAAAATAATACTTAAGTACAGTAATCAAGTAAAATTACTCAAGTACTTTACACCTCTGCACATTAAATCCCATCAGATGTATTAAAATGAATGATTTAGAAATGCAATTTGCTAGTTCATTCAGGTGTTCTATGTAAAGGACACCATATTTATGGACTGAATTACGATAATGTCAGAATTGTGATGTAAATGTTTTAGTTTGTGTTGTTTAAATAAAACACATACCTCATATGAATCTGTATTACAAATGGTCAATTTAAAACATTTAACTTTACCCGCAACATAGAACACAAAGACACAATCACCACTCCGCAGGTGAAGGTCACATTACCAGCTGCCCGGGACAGACGTGCCGGAAGCCGCTATATGCTTCCGGAGCCTCATTCAACTCTGATTGGTTGCATTTTACCGGAAGTACGCGAACGTCACAATATAGCCGGGGATCAAAGGCATAGGGACTGCCCACAGTGCGGCGCAGTGGTGTTCCATTACAGTTGGGGGAGAAGCAGTGGGTTGGTCGACCTTAGCAGGATTTTTTTTTCCTTATTATTTCAAAAGACGCGATTTTTCTTTTATTTCTGGGAATACCACAAACAGTAGATATGGCTGCGTATAAATTGGTACTTATCCGCCACGGAGAGAGCTGCTGGAATCAGGAGAACCGCTTCTGTGGCTGGTTCGACGCAGATTTAAGCGAGACCGGGACAGAGGAGGCGAGGAGAGGCGGGGAGGCCCTCAAAGGTGATGCTGCGACGTGTCTTAAAACTCTACTAGCATCCCCTTCCCGTTAGGGGCTGTCTGATTCTTTTTTCCCCAGCGAGTATCCAGTGTTTGACGCACTGGCTGTAATCAAGAGAGTACTTGGATACTGCTAGTTAGTAACTGGAAGGGCAATAACTTAACAAGATACATATAATTGCTCTCATTTAAAAGTTGTCGCTTTTACCGTTAGGTACATCAGTTCACAAATGGCTGTCAGGGATTCATTCGAAACTGGATGAAATACGCACATATACGAATGTCATAAATAGTTTTGTATAAGTTGCCGGTTTAATATTTAGCAGTACTCTTAATAAAGTGATTGCATGTCAAGGAAGATGAATTGTCTACTAGTTGTAAATGGCGTAAAGCATTTCATCCTATAGGAAAGCGCTTTGACTAAAGGTAAAGGCAGCTTGACACGCAGTAGTCGGTTTGCCCCTGCGGGGTTTCCTTCGTTGCTCCCTCATATAATACCGTAATACTGCAAGTAAACGTTAAGGTAACTCCGGGTGGTTCAGAGCCACTCTTTTAGCACATGGCCGATTGCCGGCCGTCGTATGACTCATGACGACGCAGCCCGCGTGCCACTTCCTGCAGGGAGACGCCGCGTGCCGCACGTCCTCCGAACCGCGAGTGGAAATCAGTAATGCAAGTCTATAAATTTGTTTCCAGGTTTTTTGTGTGTCTAATGTCATTTGTCTTTCTTTTCTTCCCCCCCTTTGTATGCTCAGGGTTTTGTGATGCTGCAACTAGTGTATTGTTGCAGTATGGCTCTATTCTCCATATTTTGTCATTTTGTTATATTAATCCTCTGTATGGATTCTTTGATGGAAGTGTGTTTAAATACAAATAAAGATTCTTTAAAAAAAAAAAAAAAAGTCGTTCGTATCAATAATGGCGATGAACCAAGAAATCTTTCCGTGTTCGCATTACGTTTTTGAACTTTTTCCGTTTTCCTTAAAGTGTTGGAAATCAGATTCTAGCCAGTGGTGTGTTTCACTTGGCCAGATGTGCCTTTTCTTCATATATAAACACGCTGCTCCCGCATGCCCCCTTTCAGAAGCAGGTTATGAGTTCGACATCTGCTACACGTCAGTGCTGAAGAGGGCCATCCGCACGCTGTGGGTCGTGCTGGACTCCATCGACCAGATGTGGCTGCCGGTGCACCGGACGTGGCGGCTGAACGAGCGCCACTACGGCGGCCTGACGGGTCTCAACAAGGCCGAGACGGCCGCCAAACACGGCGAGGCCCAGGTCAAGATTTGGAGGAGGTCTTTTGACATCCCCCCTCCGCCCATGGACGAGGCACATGACTACTACAGCAGCATCAGCAAGGCAAGAGAGACATGCATTCAATCTCTATACAGCTGTTAATCCCACACTGGCTGAATGGTACATTAGAGATGTGTAATGTAGATGGGGAGGGATTAGAGGAGATCACAGCCGTGCCATCTTCATTGTGGGGGAATTTCTGCACTGTGCCATTGGACAGGCATTAAGGTCATTGTCATAGCAACTGGTGAGTCAGCATATGGGCGGAGCCCCTGTGGCTTTAGATGCAGAATCATTATGGGATTCGCAGCTCAGAACTAGACCTGATGAAGATGGTGAAAGTCCTCAAATGTGCCTCAAGTCAAGGAAATGTTTGGGAATGTGCAGCACTGCAGCAGGATAGTCTGTCACCAGAATGCCATGCATTTGGTGAAATGTGTGTTCTGTTATACAGTATAATTTCAGTACGTTCTTTTCAAATTGTAGCCAGACTAATTCCTTTACCTGTAGGCATTTTTTTGGTGGAGTATTTAGTTGTTCCAGATTTCAGCTCAGCATGGTTGTACATGCACTCAAGTCACCTGGGGTCCCCTTTTCTCTTCCCCCCCCCCCCACGAATATCCAGAATGTATTTGTTCTTAGTAAATGTGGATTTAAGGTCCCTCAGCAACCCAGCCCTGGGTTAATGTGTTGCAGCCATAGTGTGTCTTCTGTGTACAGAACGTGTCCAGTCCCAAAGGTCACCAGCCTTGACGATCACATCAGGCTTTGGTAGTATTTTGCTAAGCAGTGTGCTAACGGCTCTGTGTACCGAATTCCAGATTCAGTCTTCCACAGCTTGTCGAGCGTGTTTCTGCGTGAATTGTGCCTAGTATGGCCACGTTTGGACCGGGCCCTTCGCAAACAGTCCGCGACCGTGAACATGCTGCGTGATCCCTGCAGGACCGTCGCTACGCCGACCTGACTGAAGACCAGCTGCCCACCTGCGAGAGCCTGAAGGACACCATCGCCCGCGCCCTGCCCTACTGGAACGAGGAGATCGTGCCGCAGATCAAGGAGGGCAAGCGGGTGCTGATCGCCGCCCACGGCAACAGCCTCAGGGGCATCGTCAAGCACCTGGAGGGTGTGTGTCCGACCGCTCTGTAGTGTTGGGGTTGCTACCTCCGGGGAAGCGGCTGTCCTGCGCTTTATGCGCCGTGCTGCATCTTAGTCCCGTTTTCTGGGGTGAAATGCATTGTTGCAGCAGCTGTATGATGCAATGAAATTCTGCCACATGTGCCCTTCCGCACATTCACTTCCTGCTTTTGTGACACTTCCTCCAGTGAAACGGCCTGTTCTGTCTGAACCCTGCTCCATGAATATGCGCCTGTATAAAATGCCACATCATTACATCCATCAGGAGGTTTGCAGTTGCAGTGCAGCTCTTTCCTGTCAGCTCTGCCTGCTGAGAAGCAGCCACATTATTGTGGTTTGATACAGACTCGAAGGTGACGGCTGTAGCGTCTCGCTCCTGACCCCCCCCCCCCCCCGTGCTTTCTGTCCCGCCAACAGGCATGTCGGAGGAGGCCATCATGGAGCTGAACCTGCCCACCGGGATCCCCATCCTCTACGAGCTGGACAAGAACCTGAAACCCGTGGGCCCCATGCAGTTCCTGGGTGACGAGGAGACCGTCCGCAAGGCCATGGAGGCCGTGGCCGCTCAGGGCAAGGCCAAGAAGTAGATGGCTGCTCTGGCTGAGCGACCACCGGAGCGAGGGCTTTGGGTGGGGAGGGCGGGGCTAATCAGAGCGACTACGTGTGTAGACCATCGGCAACAACGTCATGGCACATACTGCTACTTCATTAGGAACCACTTATCAGCACATGGAAGTCTATCAGTATTATGGGATGGGGATGAACTTCTACACTATAGATACTCTAGGGACCAGATGACTGAATCCACCTGACTATCCACCTGTGTGAAGTATGTTTAATGACCACTTATACTACCATTTCAAATTTACGCATGTTTTACGGTTAAAAATCCCACTTGGTTTATAGATGGTTTCTTATTTATTTCAATCATTAAGCGGATAGCCTATTCTGAGGATGCTTTGAATAAACACATCTAGTGTTTATTTCCCCGCCCCACTGTTGTCATGGTAACTGTTGCCTAGCCTACAAAGCAGCTTGCTTTTCCATGTTCGATTATGCAGGAGTAGAATTGCGCTGCACACGGTTGTCTCACTCTTGACTGGAAGTTTGCTTCTTTGATCTTGCAACACACACGCCAATGTTAAAGTAAGCTGATAGAAAGTGCTTCCTCCTCCCTTTTCCTAATTTGCCGTGTCGGGGGAGGGACAGGGGTCTCCGCTTCCCTGGGTAGTGCGGTGTATCAGTCTGTAAATGTGATGTTCGTGTCTAGTTGTCTTCCCATGGCGTGGCTCTGTAATACTGTCTGTTCCTGTAAGCGCTGAAGGCTGTGAACCTGCATGAATCTACACCATGTTAAAATCTGCCGGACACCCTGAAAATATATGAATATATGGATATCTAGTGTCATTCGTGTATATGGTTTTGCCCCAATTTGTGTTCTCTAATCTGTGTCTGGGGTGTCCTGTTCCGGCACTTTCTAAACCCGCGCTTCGCTTAACTTTGTTGATATTTAGAGGAAAAGAAGAGAACTTCACTTTGGGCTTAACGCACTTTTTAGATGTACACTGGATCTGTGCGACTGTAATAAATGTCTGGAATCATCATGCATGTGTCTGTGCGAATGTGTTTTTCAGATTGATTGCCCTCTTCTGTTTTGTTTTTGGCGCCTGCGAATTAAATGTAGCCTGAAAGCAGAAATTACCCTGGTACAGCATTTCCAGAGGAAAAACAGGCATGTCACTTTATATGTTTAAAGCACAACATCTGTGACAAACACAAGGTTATTAGCTTGCGCCATTCCTGGTAATGTCTCGAAGGGTACAGTAACGGTGACCGTCCAATCCCTAGCCTAAAGGCAACTTATTGCTCTTAGCTCGTGGTTTCCAGTTCATATTCTGTTGAACACCTCAGCCTTACCAACAATGACTGTGAGATGACTGGTAAAATCAGGTATGAAAGTGGCAAAAAAAGTGTTAAAAACATGAACTGGTTAGGAACAGTTTAAGTCTGGTTTCATAAGCACAACCTATAACAATGAAATCTACAGTTTCTAAGTGCTACCGCTACTAGTTAGTACATACATTTAATAACATACAACAATCCCTGCCTCGGAGTTTGATAGTATTTATTTTTAAAAAGGAGGGAAATTAGTTGAGTTTGAATGTTGTAGTCGTAATTAAATGCCACAATCAACATGGCGGTAGAGGGATACCGGCACGTGTGTGTAAACTATCCAATCAGCGTCCACCATTTCTAGGCAGTAATACCCAATCAGCGCATGTTACTCCCTTCTTGGAAACATGTCGCCGAGAAAGCTATGTGTTCCAGGTAGGTCTGCGAAAGAGTTTCTTCGGTTTATGTGTGGCGATGTATGAATGCGTATTCTTGTTTAAAAATAAGCCCACGAAGGGCAGTAGATTGAATTTGCTTTGCTTAGTGCCTCCTCGGGTCCCGTACACGTGGGGACGCTGAGATGACCGGGGCGTGACGCTGGCCCTTGGCACTCAGTGTCCGTCACGTGCCTGCGTTTATACGAAATACTCAGTTATCTGAATACTTCATACAAACAGTAATCGCACTGCGTGTTGTTTCTAATCTATAAGGCACCATCGTAATTCTACAGGTTTAGGCGTTTAACGTGAAATTGGCTTGCCTGCCCGTAACGAGCAGTGCCGCTGATAGGCGTAAACAGCGAGCTCTGGCTGACAGATACCCCCTCCCAATGCCTGGGGCGCGTTACGTTCCAGTCATCCCTCTGTTTCGTGCTTTTTTATTACGACTTGCACCTTGAGTTACATAATCAATGCAGGGTGTGCCCACTTCAGTAGCATATAACATTTACTGCTTTTGTCTGTGTTCTTTCGACTTGTTTATTTGTTTATTTATTAATAGCACATTTTCTTTATTCTGTTGTTTTGTGTATTTTTGTCTTGACAATATGTTTGTTTTAAGATACAAACTGATTCCCTGTTCTTTTTCTGTATGGACATTCTGATTTTAACATAATTTGTTCTTAAAGGCTTTTTCTTGCCTTTTCCCTTTAAACATAATTTTCTCTGAAAAGCTTTATCTTTATACGGTGAAATATTTGATCATGTTAATCATGGCATTAATCTGGGCGCAGTTAGGGTTTTAAAACATCTTTGGAGATCATTTTGAAGTAATTTTTTGGCCTACAGGTGAAAAGCTTTGTAGCTCGGAAGACTGTATACCCGGGACAGGCACTTACTTGCGGCACGGATACATTTTCGCTGCCCTCGCCGGCTATGTCTTCAGGAAAAACGAGGGCGAAGAGGTGCGTGCAAAGACGAGCTAAGAAAGATTAATTTCAGATAATTTTGTACGCATTGTGACCTGAAATAATGATTTCTCCCCCCTTCCAGCTGCCTGTCATTTCGGTTGTTAAAGAAACAGAAGCTCAGCTGCTGCCGGATGTAGGCGCTATTGTTACATGCAAGGTAACAAAACAAAATCGCCTCTTGTAATACTGCATGTCGTGATACTGCAATGGCTGGGTTGGTTGTACTAACTGTCAGAATTTCTCTTACGTAGGTCACTAGCATCAACCCAAGGTTTGCAAAAGTCCACATCCTTTATGTTGGTTCAACGCCACTAAAAGACAGATTCAGAGGAACAATCAGGTAAAATTTACGCACAAACCCCCTTTTTAACATTAAGTTAGCCACAGGCTTCTCTCTCTTCTGCTCTGGATTTTTAATGTAGATGTACATATTTGACACTGTGCAGTGTATGTGTGTATAATCACCAAAGGATATTTAACTCTGTGTGAGGTTCTTTCCTCAGTGTGTGTATTCAGGGCTCCTTGGTGCAAAGGGAATGACCTGGGCATTTTTAGAAATCTTTGAACAAACAGACTTCAAAATAAATGTATTGTTGCAAGAGTGTGAGTCATTTTATAAAGGAGATGACAGTTCTGTTACAGTGGGAGTTGGTCTCTTTATTAACAGCCAACAATTTACATAATTCTGATGGTTACACACTAAGGAAACGCGCATATTACACAGCTACAACATTTGCTATTAGCAAATACACATTAATTTACAGTACTTCAACTGTGGTGTGGTGCAAAGCATGTTGGTAGTTGCATAATTAGTTTTGCTGACCAGCCACACGGTTTCACATTTATGTCGGCCAATCATGGACAGTGGGCGGGATCAGACCATAAGAAAAGTTCACCTCAAGGTCCCCGCACAGGCGGTGTGCCTACATGGCGATCGCCATGGTGATTACGGCTCATATAATGTCGTATTTCTAAAGCGTCAATTCCAAAGATTTTGTTCTAAGTAAGCTGCCACCTTATCACTAAAATAAATTTTAATGGTCTTCAAATATACTTCTACAGGAAAGAGGATGTAAGAGCAACAGAAAAAGACAAGGTGTGTATGCAAGTGACATTCCTGAACTGCAATTTCTAATGACAATATTAGCATTAGCTAGTCGTTTGTGTTTTGTTTTAAATTTAGTCTGCAGATTTGGTAAAGATTTTATTTTATCATTGTAGGTAGAAATATACAAAAGCTTCCGTCCTGGAGATATCGTCCTTGCAAAAGTGGTATCCTTTTGAAAGGAGATTTGAAAATGCTGTGGGGAAAAAAAGGCAAACGTGTGTCATGCACGTGGTGGTGAATTCCAGCCCCCCCCGTCACCCAACAAGGCGGCTCCGCGGTGGCTGTTTACTCTCCCCAGCTCACAGCCTCATGCTTCCGCTGACGTTCTTTCTGGTAATCAGTGCTCTTGTACTTCTTGTCTCACCTGGTCGGTAAACCCAGCGGCAGGTTACACTTGGCCTGTATGAGTTCCATAGGCACAGCATGGTCAGTCTTGGCCTGCATGTTTACCGTTTGCTAGCACCATCCTTGACTGGGGCTCATATCTCATTGGGCGACGTCCAATCAAACTACCTGCTGACCACGGCGGAGAACGAGCTGGGTGTGGTGGTGGCACACAGCGAAGCAGGTGGGGTCCGTCGAGTCAGGAGGAAGGTCACCTTTCCGCCTAGACACTCCAAGAACTTTTAGTTTTAATTGCACATGCTGTCTGCTAATTTATTATGAGTATTATTACATTTACTTTAATTCCAGAATATTCTAGAATTATGTTTGTGTACTGTGTGATTTCTTTTGCACTATGTGGATTGTCGCTGCACTTTGATTTAGCAGTGCTGCGTGCATCTCAGCCTGTGTGATGCACAAGAATTTCCCCCCCGAGCTCAGCAACGTTTATCTTAATCTTATTTGATTCAGGTAGAAGTAGATCCAGCCTATGCATTTATTCGTAACTTTGCGCTCGCCACCATCCCAACAATAGGAGTACAGATGATCCCCATCAGCTGGTGTGAGATGCAGTGCCCCAGGACGCATGGAAAGGAGTTCCGGAAGGTGGCCAGGGTGCAGCCAGAGTTCCTGCAGGCGTGACCTGCCAGCCGCCGAAGTGGCAGCCCCCCCTCTCCGTCTGATACGATTAGCCGGTCTTCCAGGGACACCCAGCTTCTTCCAGTGCGCAGTGAAACAGTGAAAACCTGTTCACAGATGCTGGGGGCACAGAATCTGTGATGGCGACACTGGGAAAAGTCAGGGGTGGTTTGGTCTTCAACTGCAGATGATTTTGCTGTTGCTTTTGAGAACGGAAGTAATGTGAGGTTTTGATCTGAGGAAATAACTCAACAAATCAATGTTCTGTCAGAATCATTTATGAATATGGTCATTGGCCTTTGTACATATTTCAGAGGTTGTTTTACAAATATTTTACAAAAATAAACTGGTTACTGAAAATAAAATGTGCCCTGGTTATGTTCTGATATTAAAGCATTCCGCTAAAGATTTCAGATTCTCTGAAATCTCTCATTTCTTGAAGCTCAGGGCCACCACATGTCTCTGGAGGCCCTGCTCCACGTTCCGCACACACCTCATCCCGAAAACGGCCCTCTCTCCCACAAACTTTTGGAAGAGGAGAAGTCCACCCCCAACCCCAAAGTAGTGTGACTTTGTGGCTAGATAAATGACACCATCCGGGTCCAGGAGTTTGTGAAAGACCTGGTGGAGTGCAGCATAGTAAGCTGTGTTATAGATTGTCTCTGACGTCAGTATGATGTCATATTTAGGCGCCGTGTCGCTGTTAACCATCAGTGGGAGGAACGCTGCCCAGTCACCGGAAAAAAACCTGCACTTGGCAAACTGAGGGTGCTGTGATAGATCTGTGGCTCTCTTCTTTGACGAAGGGCTACCGTCATCCTCCTCCACGCTGCTGTCCTCACAGTTCAGAAGAACAGTGGGTATGGTCAGCCGGTCGACCACCGTGCTGTTGTAATCCTGGAAGTGCACATCACTGGCTCCCATCTTCAGCGCCGCGATGCCCAGCAATCCTGCCCCACAGCCCAAGTCCAGTACCTTCTTCCCAACAAAGCTCACTCCTTCAGCCTCAATGTACTCCAAAAGGTCGTAAGTGCACTCCCAAATTTTGAGTCCGCCCTCATATACACCAGAGATGAGGTCAGAATGCAGGGCTGCGCTCTGGGACAGGATCTTCTCGCTATCTGCCTCTACTGAGGTTGTTCTTTCAAACACAGTTTCATTTAGGTAGTGGAGGGGGGGCAGTGACCCCACGCAGAAGGTCTCAAACACGCTGTCTTCAAAGAGGGACGGATGACTCTTAGGATTGTGCTCTACGGCCTGTTTTACCCTTAATCCCGCATCATTTACAGCATCCTCCTGAAATTATATTATTGAGAAGAACAAAACACCATTCACTTACAGAGCACGAACAATCGACGCTTCAAATTTTTACAATCGTATCGCAATGCGGCGTTGCAAATCATCAAAAAACTCATAACATGAAAGCACGTGGCTGCACATTACAGCTGTTTAACAAACTAACTAGTCTCATACATACGGCGTCAGTCGAACGATCCGGCTGTATTTGGATACGATCCTTCTCACGCGAGTCCGCATCGCTCGGTTCCTTGGTGTTTATCTGAACATCGAAATTAAAACTGAAGGCCATTTTAATGTACGCATATGCCTCGGAGTTTAGATAGAACTGTAGTTTTTACCGTATGCACGACGTCAGCACGAGGTGACAAGCGGGAATGGACTACATCTCCCAGCATCCCTTGTAGAAAACAATTAATTTTTCTGTACTATTTTATTTAATGCTTCTATATCACGATATTTCTACTTCATACATCATTTATACTTTATATACGACTGTGCAAAGTAGGCGATATTGCTGCAACTTGAGATTTTCATCACGTCCAAAGGGGAACGTATCTCCACCCATCGCTCCCTTGTCATTAACTTGCGCAATATGGTTAGAGTTGGGAGGGAAAAGGAGGCTCTGCAGTTTGAAATGCCGTTTCGCTGCGTGTGGGTGCGAGACCTTGCGTTTCTTCGGCAGTAACATGACTTGAGGACCGCGGGAGGAAGTCAAAGGTAAGGAAAGCCCAGTGCGATTGGTGGTGATATGCGGGTTAGGGGGAACTCGGCTGCATGCCTCGTTAGTTAGCGTGGACTGTGTCTCTTATAATGATTTTTAAACACTGTTCCGATGAACTTCTGTATTGATAAGATGCTGGTGACGAGACTGCAGTAGACAGTGGAAATTTTACACTATCGGGCAGCTGGAGGAGTTGATTCTGCAAGCCAGTCATATGTCACCGTCGCAGGGCACAGAGAATCTTTTCATATTTGTAAAACTGGTAATGTTGTTAGCGAAATAAAGCATATAATTTAATGGAAATTCAGCGTGAACCGCCTGAACATGTCACCGTTCTGTTACAATGTAAATTTGTTGTTAGACTCTAGCTTTGCAAATCGTTAACATGCACCTTGTTTATTGTCCTCCTTTGTTTCGGAAACATCGTTACAATGAATGATATTGCAATACGCCACTTGTCCATAAATGGGAAAGATGTGAACGTGAGCGAGCCGAGCACCGTCTGCTGTGCAGTGTCGGGTAGCTGTTTAGTAAAGCTGTAATTTAATTTTATTATGCTTGATACAACAGTTGTGCCGAAGTATGGCAAAATGCAGAAATTCTTATGTAATCAAATGTATTTATTTATTTTAGTAGTTGCAGATACTTAAAAATGATCGAGTAGGAAAAATTGGCACTGACCGTGGCCTGCATTTCGCAGGATTTCCGTGCCAGGTGGATTAAACAAACCGAAAAACTGTTTTTAAACTGGTTTTGTACCGGACTGAATTGGATATGCTGATTACTGGATGGCTGCATCACGGTCGGATTGATATTTATTAAAAGATGTTTGTTAGATAACTGAGGGCTTCACCCTGTGTGCGTCTTCTGTGAGATCATGTATGAGGGAGGCGATCAAACCATGTGATTATAACACGACACGCCATATAATCAGACGTGACTCATAGTCATAACCGCACAGTTTCCTTAACTTCTTGCCCTGTTGAAAATGTCAATTCACTGCTACCTTCTTAAACGGCAGTTTTTTTTAGCAGAAGCAATATTTGGATAATCTATGCCACATGTCAAGGATGTGAAGTCAGCGATCAATACGCATCTTGCAAAGTTAATCTAAAAGCTTTAAAGTTTCTTAATTAGATCAGATGCTGTACTACCTTTCTCGCAATCGAATCGAATTGCAAGATCGAATTATCAAAACAAACAGCAATTTTAAAACCTGCAGTGATGAGCATGTAAGTATAGCTTCCATATGACTTCCTGTACTTGTTTTTAATTTTCACTTTTAAGACTTCTTACAGCAAAGGTGTTCATCCTCATTCACTATATTTTTTAATTTACTTATTATTATTATTTTTTTTAATTTATAAAGACTACCCAGTCAGTCTGTCTAAAAAGCGTGTGAAGGAGATCACTCTGGTGCATTGTATGTGTGTGTGTGTGTGTGTGTGTGTGTTTGTGTGTGTGTGCGCGCGTACGCATGCATTAAGATTTCAGCATTTTGTCTGTAATTTCATTCATTCTAGGCATCTCCCTGCTAAAGATCACCACAGAATCTGAAAGATGGAAATAACGCAATCCGAGCAATGAAACTTTATGGGTGTATAGGCCATATGCAGAGTCAGCTTCAGGTTCTACACTGGACCAGAACCTCGCCGTGAGGGGAATCGCTGATAGGACCGTGAGAAAGTAATTAATCTCTCTTTCCTCAGTGAAAACTTGGAGGGCTGAGATTTATTTTTACATTTGATTTGTTCATTCCATTTTTGGCTGCTTCAGATTCACACTGTATTATGTAAACCCATCATATTAGTACGCCTTGTGCTAATGTCCTTCTGATAGGTCTTTTTTAATGGTGTGCTTGTTCCCTGTGTGCTCCTGGTCTCTCGCCTGGGATACAGGTTCCTGTTCCTGTTCCTGTTCCACGTGCTACGATCCCTGATGGACACACTGCTACGCGCCTCAGTGCAGCACAACTTGAGTTTGTTTGTGGTTAAAGTAACACCAACCAGTACTTTTCTATTACACAAATAAATGCTTTTATTTGCACAAACACATTGGAATGCTTCACTTCACCCAGCCCATCTTGCTCTTCATAGCTTGGGGCGGGGGGGGGGTATCAGGTCACAGCACAGGGTTAGCCAGTGTGCAGCACTCCTGGAGCTGGGGGGTTAAGGGCCTTGCTCAAGGGTCCACAGAAATTTGACTGTTCTACCAAGGCTGGGACTCAAACCAGCGATCTTCTGATCATGGGCATAGGGACTTAGCCCACTGAGCCACTCGCCACCCCTAATGTTTTGTGAGTTGGATGTGGGATGAAGCTTTTACACGGTTAAGATGCTGGGGAGAACTGAGCGTAAATGACACCTAGGTGGCTCTGAACAGGGAGCACGGCTAAGAATTGCACATGGGGCAATCCGCACCGAAGCACTCTGGCATCCGCTCGTACACCTGGATTGACAGCTCTGCAGTGAGGCGTTGAAGGAGGCCCCGTTGGGCTGGTGGGGGAGCAGTCGAGTCATTAATTAAGATGATGAAAATGTGCCGGCTTGGATTACAGTACCACCAAGCTCACCATTCCTACCTGGAGGTTTAGCCAGACCTGGCGGAACACTGTATTCCCTGTGTGATGGAACGTCGGTCAGTCGCCATGGTGACAGCTCCATCTGCTCATTTTGAACATCGATCCGTCCCGCCGGGGGCTCCAGCAGCCATTAGTGAGCCTCATAAAAGGGTCACGATCAAGAGTAAGGAGACGTCTGACAAATGGCGTACGGCAGGAAGCCGGGCGACCGCACAGGGCTCGCGTTTAGGCCATGTTGTGTTGCCATGGTGACTGGTCACCAGCCCCATGCCCGAAAACGTCTTGGTCATTGAAACCCAGCTGGTCCTGGTTAGAATGAATAGCTTGTTAAGGATAAACTGGGCCAGCCGGCTGGATTGAGTGGGTGCGGGCGGCAATCGGATACCTCCTGACCCCTGGTATCCTCCGCTGGTCATGCTTTGGTGATCTGGTGGTCCATCTCGTCCAGCGTTGCATGGTGCATTATTGCATTCCTATCATTCCATCTAAAGGAGATGCGATCGTGTTCTCCTGCTGCAGAGTCATCTTATACCCCTGTGATTAATTGGGGGAGGAGGGGGTCAATTATCTGCCAGCCGCCACGTCACATTAAAAATGAACCGCAAGAGTTTGGCAAAAGCGGATACGTAATTAATACCACACAGGTTTTTTTTTGTGTGGGTGGTGAGATGCCGGACGGCCCTGGGCCGTTACGGATGGGGCCCCCGTTGACCATGTGCCGGTTGGGGTGGGGGTCCTCGGCATTCTACTGTAACGGATACCCGCTTATCAGAAATATCGCTCGTCTCCGGTGTCCCAGCTCCATCTCCGCAGGAGAAATTCACCCTCGGCTGCGTCTGTGCCGTCACAAGAGGCGCGGGCTGGTACATGGGGAAGTGTATTGCTCATGAAATTTTCACGAGCGTCAGGAATAGCAATCGCGTTCCTGGTTTTTGGCCACGCCCCCTTTCCATACGCCGGTATAAATAGTGTTGCCCCACGCTAGTGCAGGGAGGTGTTGGGGATAATCAGACGGTAGAGGGTGGGGGCAACACAGTCACGGTACATCACAGCACAACCTCTTCCTGAGGTGGGAGGACTATTTATGACTTAATGCTAATTAATTTGCCATTTAGCCAATGTTAGACAAGGTTCATTGTGTAAGGGTACAACAGCCTTCTTTTGCTGAGTTTTTTAAATATATAGTCAGCGCTGGTGATGTGTACCGCCATTGCAGCTGGGAGGTGCAGGCGTGAAGGTCAGTGATCATGCGCCCTTTGGACCAGCGTCTCATGGTGTCCGTGTTGGTGCCCCGCAGGGTGGGGCGATGAGCCGCTGGAGTCGTCTGAGCCCCACGGCCGCCCGCCTCTTCCTGCGCTGCCTGCACCTGCGCCCCTGTTCCGCGTGGGGGGGCCGCGGGGGGCGCATGACCGGCCGCCTGAAGGAGCTCTGGAGTTACGGCCGGCTCCTCCTCAAGTCGCTCTGCTTCAATGCCCTCTGCAACTTCGACGTGTTCCTGGACTCTGTCTTCGAGCCTGTCTACTGGCTGGTGGAC
This sequence comes from Gnathonemus echidnorhynchus, assembly GCA_026776725.1. Classification (NCBI taxonomy): domain Eukaryota; kingdom Metazoa; phylum Chordata; class Actinopteri; order Osteoglossiformes; family Mormyridae; genus Gnathonemus; species Gnathonemus echidnorhynchus. The sequence goes on from JAODJU010000041.1 coordinate 4,018,954, forward strand.
CACCTGACCCGCTGGTTTGGGGTGGTAAGTCCAGTCCACGTCCTCCATCTGCACGTTATCCTGGGGGGACTGTGAGAGGGAGCTGGTCTCCGGGAGATGTGACGTGTAAAAATACTGAGAGGGTATGAGTGTGCGCAGTCCAGGCCGGACTGGAATTTAGTGCAGGAAATCTAGAGAAGCAAAAGGCGTTTCTCATGTGGTTCTGCAACAGTGGAATAAGCGATCATCAGATTGCCTCTTTGGCTCCAGACCCATCAGTTCCAGGAATTCCTTTACTAGCCTGACGCCTCTTTGTTCCTGGGATTTTCTCAGTGCCACACTTCTGGTTGTGCAATAGCTTCATTAGGTTCCTGCTCTGCTGAATGATTCTTCTTTTGCTCCAGTACTGCTTACACTTGTACTTGGTCGTTCATTGGAGGCTCAGCCTCCCCTCATGCCTATTGGCCTCCATCACAGCTGATTGTGTGTAACGTGCTATTTGCCTCACTTTCAACAATTTAGCCTCTACTAAATAAAAATAAGCACATATAGAGATGAACATGGTAGATCTGCATGTTATCAGCCGGGTTTAATACTTGGTAGAATATGATTAGCTCCTTCAGTTAGTATTATTATTATTATTTTATTATTATTGTTTCATGCTGCTTACCCGCTTCCTTGTCTGCTCCTGACCTATATCATCATTTCGTCACCGGGTTGTCCCCGCCCCCTCCTCCCGGCCGCTACCCAGGTGTTCGTCTGCCTGGTCATCCTGCTCACCAGCTCGGTCCTGGTCATCGTCTACTACTTTGTCCTGCCACTGATCATCAGCACCTATCCGGCGCACTGGGTCACATGGCACCTCTGCTACGGCCACTGGAACCTGCTGATGATCGTCTTCCACTACTATAAGGCCATCAGGACTTCCCCGGGACACCCTCCGCAGGTACGCACCCTGCCCGAGGGTTCCGGGAGGAGAGGGGGTTTTGGGTGCACAAAGGAATCATGGGAAGGGCTGGGGTAGACATGTGATGTGGTTGAGTGGTTTAAGCCGCAATCCCCTGTCTCCCACGGCAAGAAACGCGGCATCGGAGGTGGAAAGTTCAGGTCCAGAAAGTACAAATCCGGACCAAGGTTTTGTTTCGACCAACCAGTTGAGTACTCTGTGAATGTGACTCTTTACAGTAAATTGGTTGGTTGAAACAAAATCTTGCTCAGGATTTATACTTTCCAGACCTGAACTTTCCACCTCTGCCCGCCATGGTAATCGCAGTCACCCTGGCTTCTACTCCTGTTCTTCACTACCTAGAAGCCACTGCGGCTGTTTATGCAAGAAAAAGACTAACCTGTCAGATGTATCCTATTACATAGCTGTTAGTTTACTCCACATGGCATCATTTTCTGTTAAAAAGCTTCTCATTCATATTAGAATTTTATGTGCTTATTCTAAGCAAGTCGTATTTATTTCCTTTGTAGATGAAGACTGACATACCATCTGTGTCCATCTGTAAGAAGTGTATATTCCCCAAACCGGCCAGAACTCACCACTGTAGCATCTGCAACCGGTAAGGAGACTGCAGATCTCGCTGGGTACTGACTTCCTGTGCTGTGGGCCATCTGTGATCCTGGGTTGATTTCAGAGCACTTAAAATGCCCTCTGGTATGCTCACAGACAGGCGTCGTGATGTAGGATGAGCGTGATTGTGCCCCCCCCCCCCCTCTTAACTTTGTCTCTTACAGGTGTGTGCTGAAGATGGATCATCATTGTCGTATCCTTTGTGATTTTAACAGGAAATTTGGTGCATTTGGCCTGTTTGTGGATCCAGGAGCCTGAATATACACCTCGACACATATACATTTGAGAAAGTGGGGCCAGTCAGTTCCTGGGGCGTTCACGGGCACAGAACCATTTGACCCCCACACAGCAGTGGGAGATGCTGGTCCTCACTGGGTGTGCTGGTTTTCGTTGTGCCTTTGCTCTTAATGGCTTTTCAAAGCACAGTTGGACCCTGATGCCTCACCTGAGGTACCATTGAAGATGCTGCTGCTTTAGGACGAGCAGGTCTGTGGTCCTTGGGGGCTGAATAGCTTGAAGAGGCTTAGTATCTTCTCTGCATAAATACATTCACTTTCCCACTGATGTAAATGTGTAGTATGACATGAAGGCCCCATCACCGCGCTGATTGTCCTCCACATTGTCCTTGACCCGCTTCTCCTTCAGCCTGGCTGAATAACTGTGTGGGACACCTCAACCACCGCTACTTCTTCTCCTTTTGCCTCTTCATGACCATGGGCTGCATCTACTGCAGCGTGAGCTGCTGGGACATGTTCGTCGGGGCCTACAACGCCGTGGAGGTGAGGGTGGTGTTGACAGGTGTACCATGGGACCAAAAGCTCTGAGTAGCTGTGCTGTTAATCTCTTTTGTTTGCTGCACATTGACGTCCCAAAAGGCCAACAATACTGCCCGCCCGGGACTTGGTGTTAATGAATGTGTGGGGTGGGGTGGGGTGGGGTGCGGCATGAGTAACCATGGCAGCCTGTGTTTATGTTACCATGGTAGCACCATAGGAATTGGGCCAAGGAGAAATTAAGTGGGTGGGGCTGTGGTAGGACACTATTGAAGGTGCAGTATTTAGGATCTTTGTTCCACCCACCTCAGAGGGCACATGTGCATGTAGGAGTTCAATGCATCCATCTGTATTCCATCTGCTCACGCTGGTCACGCCCCAGGGGGTGTGGCATCTGTGGCACCTCTCCCAAGCAGAATAGGTACACCCTGGTGTGATGTCCTACAACAGCTTCTCTGAATTATTAATGCAAACCAAATGAAACATCTGAAGATTTTTCTATTGTTTTGCCATTCATCAGAGGTCTGGCCCTTTGGATTTTTGCCGTGACAAACCGACACAAGGTCTTTTCCTCTGTACTCACCATAATAATCTCCACCATGGACCTCATCCTTCCCCGGAGACGTGCTGTGTGTCCTTCAGCCCTGCTGTACTTTGCCTCCTCGCCGCCTCCTTTCGGCCGCCGCCTCCGTCGCGGCTGTGCTGTTTGGCGTCAGCCGCTCTTCAGTGTAATCACACCTCCAGGATGGCTGGACTTTTCCTTGTGTGTCGGCTAGAATGTAGAAGGGCTGCCATCTTCCTGGGGCTGCGCTACACCCGACACATTTTAAGGTTTTCCGTTTTAAATATGGAGAATGGTGACTTTAAGGTCATTTCATGCTGCAACGTGGGTGCAAGTCTAGTTCATAGATATTTGCCTTGTGTGGATGCACGTCTAGTTCATAGATAAATGCCTTCCTCCTGTGATGGATGAGTATTTGACCAATGGGATGCGAGTGTTTTAAATCATTGTTCTGTGTCGTTCAAGAGCTACTATCAGACCCCTGAGCCTTTGTTCACCTTTACGGAGAAGCTGTTTCACAAGTGTATGATCTACTTGTGGGTGCTTACCAGGTGAGGCCTCTCAGAATTTCACCTTAATTCAATGTACAGCAGGCCTGCATGACTACATGCTTTACTGCATTACACATGCAGAGCCCGACAGTCCACTACAGTCGCTGTCATTCCTCCTCCCCGCAGTTCGGTGGCAGTAGCCCTGACAGGGCTGACGCTGTGGCATGCGGCTCTCATTACCCGGGGAGAGACAAGCGTGGAGAGGCACATCAACCGCAAGGAGGCTCGACGGCTGCGGGACAACGGCAAGGTGAGCCCCACCCCCCCCTGTGGTCCCTGTATGCACTGACCTTGTTCATTCCAATGGCTTATTAACGTTGTGAAAATATCTGAAAGTATATTAGCATGGTGGCAATGGAAAGTGTCTGGCCATGATATTTATGCAGGTTTTCCGGAACCCGTACAACTACGGAAAGGTGGAGAACTGGAGAATATTCTTTGGTGTGAAGAAAAGAAGGTGAGACTGCAGCTTACTCAGCCGGACAAACCGTTCCACCGTAGCGCGAGAGGCCTTGACTGAACTAAAGTAACACATATTTCCAGCACCCAAGTTATGAGCCATAAATGTACTGATGGGGGGGGGAGGGAAAGTAATCTGTAAATGTCAGGATTAATATGCCTAAAGGCAGCCAGAGCATTTAATCTTACTCTTTTTCCTCCACAGCCATTGGCTGACTCGTGTCCTCCTGCCCTCTGACCATGCCCCCTTTGGGGAGGGGCTAACATGGGATTGCTCTGTATACAGAAGAGATCCAACTGCTATATAACCACACGTGTCTTCTGGTGCTGGCCTGGAGACAGACATTTGGCCTGTGAAGGTTACCGATTCCTTGGGACTGTGGATGGAGGACCTGAAAGAGGACAGCCCAGCCCAGCCGACCTAAGCAGTTCATCCCAGCAGTCTGCCCTGTTGCCCCTTCTGTACACGACGGGCCCGTTTGCGTGTGTGTTTGAATGTGAAACGTCCTGGTGTTGTCGTGCCATAAACTAAAAGGGCTGATGGGCTTTTCCCAGAAAGACTTCGGCGAATGCAATTGGTCAGTCGGGCAGGAAGTGGAGGTGGGATGAGGTAATGACTGTGTCACCACGGCAACCTGAGGATGGCATGGAAGCAATACAAAGAGCCCAGACTGAACTCCATGCAGCGGTAACCAAAAGGAGCAGAGCTCCACTGCAGACTGTGCAAATTTGTACCTGTGAAATGGATTGTTTTTTTGTTTTTTTTTTTGCTTAAATGTTTTTAATAAATGTTTGTCATAGTATAGCGTTCTAAACCCATCCCTTAAGGCACAGATGAATTACTTAGGAAATCTCAGACTCAAGTGCATTTATAAAAATCTGACATTTATTTATAGAAACTTAAATCATATCCACAATAGCCCTGACTTTTGTTGTGAGGTTTAATGTTAGTTGGCTAACAGGGACAGACAGGTGGTGACCAGTTCGCTTTCTGAAAGGATTAGCGCACATTTTTACGAATTAAAAATAGGTGCCAGTACTAACTAATGTCGGCCTAACCCATGTGAAGCATATATCCCTGCATGTTCCATGTCAGCGGGTGTTCGTGTTTTTGTTTCCTCCTTGTCCGGTTGGAGAGCGTTAGTGGGAATATTGTAGTTTTGTCTCCCACCATTCGCTGGGTAAGAGTCCATTTGATCTAGGACACGTTTCCGGTGTGGTTTGGGTTCTAGGCCCCCACTTTCCCTTGCCTCACTTTGTGCGTTCTAGGGCCAGAAGCAGTAGGATAAAGTGTGTGCTATGCCGAGTTTACAAGGCGGTGGCGGCAGGTTGGAGTCCGGGGCCGTCTGCTGTGGACACGCTCTCATCTCCCCAGAGACAGAGCGAGGAGGTGGTGGGCTCACCTTCCCGGGCTTCCCAGGAGGAACCTGCAAACCAGCAAAAACTCATTACCTGGAGTTCTAACCACCTTGTAGGGAATAATTATATTATCCTCATGTTGGGACCAATTATTTTGTTAGTTCCAACTAAAAAGCAATTGAGTTTTAGTAAAAACTACTAAGGGGTTAATATAAAGTGCAGTTAGTTTATTTGCTAATCATGCTCAAATCATACAAACAATGTTCCAAATATTGAGTAGATTCTAATCTGGATCTTTAGTAAATGAAAATCCTTTCAAGCATCCGCTGCCTTGCGCTCTTAGGTTGAGGTTTTCGGATTATCGTTTAGTAAGCATCGCTGCGTGAGCCTGCTGCCTTCCCAGTCACTTCCAAACCCGTGACACATCTGTTTGTTGAATTTTCCGTTTCGCTGCTGAACTGCTGCTTTGGCCTCCTCAAACAGCTTCGCATCGTATCCCATGCATTGCCTATTCATGCACAACCAAGTGCTGCTAGGCGGGATGAAACAGGGTTGCCATATTGTTTAGACGTGACTCACCACTCTCCCCGCGCTGCTATCGCCTCCTTCCTCACCAGCCTCTTCTTGTCATCCAGGGGAGGGGCCAGTGCTCGCAGAACCCTATCGCGGAATGGGAGGACCTATGGGGGGCGGGGGCAGGGTGCACAGAATCTTATCATTGGGTAGAGGAGTAGGTACAAGTACTTAATCCCAAAACCACCAATGCAACAGATTCTATTAATTGATTTAGCAGATGCTTTAAACGATATACAACCAATTCCTAGAGCCATCGGGATTAAGGGCCTTGTTTAGGGCTGCAGCGGCACCTGCCCCCCCCCGCCCGAGCGGCGTTTCAGCATGCCGCTGGTCATGTGATCTACGTTTAGCAGGATGTGACAGGGACGGCGGCGTGCATACGTACTCCGTGATCGGGGAAGTGGGACACGGCGTTAAGGCAGCGCAGGGAAGCGATCCGTACTTTCTAGGGGGGGGACACAGAAATCAGTCAGACATATGGACTGTACAAGTACTCCTGTGGGGGTGGGCGCGCAGTGAGTACCATGGCAGGGCTGCTGGTGAGGCCAAGCAGGCGCGATATGAGCCCTTCAAGCTGGGGGCAGAGGGTCAACACCGGCGAGGAATCCATCAGCACGGGGTGCAGGCAGGAGAGGGTGGAGAGCTGCACCGCCTGGTCCGGGCACGAGAGCGCCTCCAGCAGGAGGGGAAGCAGCTGCGCAGACAGACAGACTCTTTGCTTTGTCGCACCTCCAGCTCGCGGCTGACAGCCGGGCGTCTGAATCCCGAGCGCCGCTAATTAAATACTCTTCTCTGCTTACTTCTGTTGTGACCTCAGGGTCTTTAATTTCAGCACCTGGTGTAATTATCTCTGCACTATGTTCAAAGACATTTACAAAAAGTCTCTGGCATTCTTCTCAGTTCCAAATCTTCACTCCCCCCCCACCCACCCAGGCAACTCACCGCTGGCAGCTCAGACAGCTGAACCTGCCTCGGAAGGTTATTCACAATGTGTGAGAGCGCTTTGAGGTAGCTGGACTTCATCTCTGTGCCGGAGGGAGGGGGAGAAGAGAGAGAGGGAGGCAGGTATCAAGGGCGAGGTCACTCCCCCCATAAGCCGCCGACGGAATCTCTGGACCTCGGGAATTCCTTGACAGAATGCCCGATTGTTCCATCTCCATGGAAACCACCTTCTGAGCAAAAAAGCGTTCTGCTTATGCAGTGAACTGGGACAGTGGAGGCAAGACGATGTAAGGAAGGGTTCTGTGTGGTCAGAATAGCAATGACTGTCTACAAGGGTGCAGACTTCAAAATGTCATATAATGAATTGCTACATGCAAATGAACACCTTCATACGTCACTGGAATTACACTTTCATTTTAAATATCTCGATATGATACAGAGTGTTCTGCTCTTTCAGGACAGGACATTCATACTGGCTCTCAGGTTCATGAATATTCATTAGCTGAGTGGTTAGCAGGAACAGAGTCTGGACTCCTGGTGATTAAGTGTCCCCGGTGACGCTCCGAGCTGCTCCTGTGACTCGCAGTCTGGGCGCCAAAAACAAAAGGAGGGCTGACCTACTTTCTGCACGTCTGGTGCTTCCGGGGACGTATTGGGATGTGAGCCAGGGACGGGTTCGAGGACAGTGCAGCCGCTGTTCAGCAACGTGGAGCTGGGTTGCTAGTTCACACCCCGTATGCACGACCTCGGGGTGCTGCATCTCTCTAACTTCACACCAACAGGGACAGCAATACTCTGCTGGCAACTCAACCACACAGCGGCAGGTTGCCAGTTCACAGCCCAAAAATGCACCACTGATGGTGATCTTTCCAGTCTGATTAACAGCCACAAAAGTTTAAACTAGTTGTGAAATTGCTTGGTAATGTTCCGGTTTTCAGCCTCGATGAAGTTAAGGCTTGGCACCTCTTCATAAGCCCCGCCCCATCCCACCCAAGCCCCGCCCCCACCCCCCTCAGTACCTTGCTCCGCCGAGTTGAACCCTTGCACCAGCTTGGCCGAGTTCTCCGTGAAGAAGCGTTGCCGGTACATGATGCGCACGTCAGCGTGGCCCGCCCGGGTCAGCACGTCCACCGGGTCGCTCATCAGGACGGAAAAGCCGTCGGCCACTAGGGGGCCCAGCTCATGGTCCGTCAAGAGCGAGAACATCTGAAGCGGAACAGCGGAGCGGGCAGCTTAAACACACTGGTGTTGCCGGTTTGAGCCCCAGAAGCGCTCGGTTAACCGACCCATGACCCGGACGTTACCTTATCCGTCAGCACGGAGGCCCGGGGGTGGTATCGGATCAGAAGGGCCTTGGTCACCTAAAAAACAGGGCATCACGGTCCTGAGCAGAGTGTGGAGGCAGAGATGGGCTACAGAACTTGACCTCGCAGATCAGAGCAGAGAGACGGAGCTTAATGCTGAACCATTCCAAAGAAAAACACCCCCTGCTGTCAGAATTTCTAACGTCAGAGTTGCCGAGAGGAATTTTTAGATGGGCTGGTGGCACCTTAGAGGTAAGAGTAGGGCTACGGGTTAAAGGTTTAGCAGCCAAACTAAATACAGCAATGCCATATAACAAGATACACCGCAAAAGAGGACCTGGAGGTCCAGTTTGAGGGCTGAGTGTGGTACATAACATCAACACGGTTCTGGTTGGCGGCCCATCTCACCCAGAGCAGCAGGGTGAAGGCCTGCAGGCGGAGGGAAGAGGAGGTGCGGTCCAGCTCCGAGCAGATCCTCCCCATCACTCTGTCCAGCGGCAAGTCCAACGCCTCCCCTAAAAGCAGGAGATCCGCAGCTGAGCCTCTCAGTCGGGACCGACCCCTGTTCACCATAAAAGCTCCAGTACCTCATAACCATTACTGGATGGACACAGGTGCTTAAGGGAGATTAACTGCGTGGGGTCCATCACAGTCTCAAACGGACTCGGGCAACCCCTCTTTTATATGTGACTAGTTCTGTGACTCAGAGGGAGGGATTCTGGGTAAACTCTCACCTGCAGGCCTCTTGTTCACCAGGCCGGCGAGGCACTTGGAGGCGCTGGTGTAGGAGAAGGGGTGCGTGGAGGTACAGGAGAGCTCCTCCAACTCCACCATCAGTCGCTCCACCTGGGGCAGCTCCACCTACAGGGCAGAGCATCAAATAAATTACCTGCCTTTGTTCTCAGGATTGTTCTTTGAGACAGTGCCCACTACAGGATACATGCCATTACTACATGAGCAGTGTCATTAAAAAATAAAACCTCACAAAAACAAAAGGGTGAAGCAGAGTGAAGATGGCACGGTGTGGTGGGCGGGGCTTACACTCTGCGGCACAGAGCACACGCAGGCCATGAGAAGGCATGTCAGCTGCGACAGGCTCCAGGAGTGCGGCACCTGCAAGATGGGCACTGTTAGCAGGGCCTACGGCCTTCCCAGCATGCACCTCTTCAGAAGCAGACACTGTGTGTTTGTGTCTTATGCATGCGAGACTCGCTACACAGGGACTTGCATCTGTATTTCTGTACAAATGTCTCCACCGGTTCTCAAACTCCTGGAAATAGATGTTTTAGAGACACAAAACACCTTTTCTTCACCCTCTCCAGCTTCATATCGCTTCTGGCACAATAAATATGTTATATTCATCATTTTCTGATCCTCTTGCAGTGGCTTTTGAAATTAAGCAGCTTGAGATGCAGTGAGAAGTCCCCCTGCTGGGCAGACATGGAAGTGCGCGTCTGTTTGACCATGTGTGTCTGTCACTGGGCTCACTCTCAGCAGCTGCAGTCCTGAGGGAAGACCGTCTTCCTGCAGGAAGCTCACGTCCCCGTCCAGGAAGAGGGACACCACCCGCGCTGCAGTGACGGCAGACAGCCTGCCGGCAGAAATGCAGCTGTTACCACCACAGAGACGCACTGTGCCCCTGACAGGATGCTCGGCGTATGTGCAGTGGACTCACTGTGGCTGCAGTCGGGCACAGGCTGTACCTATCACCGGCACCAAGGCCAGCAACACCGGCTCCTCAGTCAGGGGGCTTTCCCGGGGCGGGGATACCCCACCTGGACACAGAGACAGTTCCTGAAACTCCCTCCAAAATCGACCCAATGGCAGCCCAGTGGAATACCCCAGTAAGACAGGCTCTCTGTACTTACGCCACAGGCCAGCCTGCAACGCCAAGCCCAGAAGGCGCGGGATGATGATGTCATGGAAGAATCTCCCAGTGTCCTCCACGTCTGGGGCCTGCTCCACTATCCGCTGCAGACTGCGGCACGCGGCCAATGCATCATCCGCCGCGAACGACCCTGTTCCTGGTGGGGGAGGGGAATCGCCGTGACCCGGAGTCCATCCCAGGAGGCACAGAGCGGAAGCCTGCCCCATCACAGGGATCGTCTGTTGTACCCTTGAATGCAAAATCCGGGTGTGAAGATGGATTATTACCTGTGTGAGACGACGCCAGGACCTCCAGCAGCACGGGGGCGCTGTCCCGTATCACGGCGGGCTGAGTCGACACAGCGGCCAGCGCGGTCATGCACCGCTCCCGCAAAGCTTTCGGGGGGGGCCCGTCACCCTGGGCCATGGGCTCTGTGGGGGTCACACACAGCACCTCCTCAGTGACTCCACATCCCCCCACACCCAATTCATCCATAACATCAACCAGCCTGCGGCTTTCACACTTTTGCTCACGTTTCACAATATCCGATTTAGCTTTAACCAGAGAGGAGCCGCAATAATCTCACACCCTGCTGTGTTTCCTGCCTATTTTTGACTAAGAGGAGTTTTATGGTGACTTCTCTCATCTCCTGGCTTTTCCCAGCATGACATCAACACTGTAAAGTCCGTTAACTTGCTGTAAAGTGTCCCGTAAGACAGCCGTGTCAGCGAGCCTGCGATGGCCGTCGTACACAGCAGGAGCAGTGTGTGGGTCCCAGCTGTCACACACGACCTCTCCCATGACCTCTGACCTCCCACCCTCCTTTCACCCCCATCCCAGGCACCTGTGAAGATCTCTCTTTTGAGCCGAGGGACAATGGTGGCAGCGAAGGTGCCAGGGTGCAGGAGGGACAGGCAGCGGGAACATTCCAGAACGGCCGTGCTGGGGGCAGAGAAATCACAATCATGATGGGGGTGGCCGCTCGACGGGACTGATGTCAGGTCGCCATGGAGACACTGAGGCGCGGCCAGCTCACCTGACTTGGAGCTCCTCGTCCTCCAAGACCAGGCGAGTCAGGTGACTGATGGCCAGCTCCACATCGGATGCCAACAAAAGGCCTGGGGGGGCCAAAACAGGTGTCACCCTTCCTGACGACGACCATCATCACCACAACCACTACTGCTACTGCAGTATCACTGACTGAGTCCCAGCTTGAGGTCACATGTCCTCTGAAGCAGGAGAATCATCAGCTTCACTCTAACTGCTGACCTTGCATCAGTGAACCACTGGGGGGCGCACTGATATTCCTTTACAATATTCAGCACGGAGGGGATATTTGTGGGAAGGGAGGGGGTTGTGCTATACTTTTTGGCAGGCTTTAATTGCAGGGGATTTTGGATAAGGATGAGGGCTTGAGACCCAGTGATCACCCTGAAGGATGTCGACGACTGGTAACTAACTGGGAAACAGTGTCACAGATCAAGACGGGAAGTAGTGAAGAGAGGGGTGCTATGGTGGAGCAGTGGGCGGAGCAAGGAGGGAGGAGGAGACGGGACCGCCCACCTGGCTGTTGGCCCAGTGAGGCCAGGACCCGGCAGGCTGCGACCTGCAGTCCCGAGTTGGACTCCGAAAGGGCAGAGAAGACGACAGTGGAGAGGGACTCGCGGAATGCGCTGAATACATTCTCATCTGGTGGGGGAGAGACCGAGTGTCATTACTATGCTCATAAGCAGCCAATCACCATAATTCACAATAAGCACCTTTCTGAAAGCAGAAAACGCCAGAAGCACATGGACACCCCTATTATTCAGAGTATTTGCCTAATTATGCTACACCCATTGCTGACACAGGTGAATAATTAAGCACACAGTCACATGATCTCCCGCAGCAAACAGCAGCAGAGTGGGTGGTCGTACAGGAGACGTTAGTGACTTTCCACTTGGCATCGTCGTAGTACGCCATCATGGGACACCTCATCTTTCCAACAAGTCAGTTCTGCACATCTCTGTCCTGCTAGAGCTGCCCCGGTCAGCCGCAACTGATGTGAAGGTCAAAGTGACTGGGAGCAGGTTCAGCTGCACAGCGGTCGGCCACACAGGCTCCCAGGAAGAGACCTGATCACCCAACGTCAACACCCAACCTGAATGGCAGCAAATCCCACCAGCAATGTCCCAATATCTAATGGAAAGCCTTCCCAGAAGAGAAGAGGCCATTACAGCAACAGTGGGCTGATTAACTTCATATTAATACATTTGGTTTCAGAATGAGATGTTGGACAAGCTGGTGTCCATGTGCTTTCAGCCATATAGTGTATCTAATGCGTAACTCGTGAATTCTATTGCTTTCCATCTACACCCAAAAACAGAGGGCGAAAAACATCCGAACGTGGGGTCTGGGAGCCTTACCTCCTTCTAAGGGGACATTATTCTGTGCTGGATGCACGAATCCCTGTAGGACCTCCAGCAGGGTGCGCCGGTGAGCACACTAAAGGGGACAGCATATTGCACTTTGAGGCTCAACTGAAAGAGATAAACATATATGCGGAAAAAATAAAGGCAGGCTTGCCTGTGTTTGGCTGATGTACTGCTCCATCAGTTTTGGCATGACCACGCTCGTAATTCTGTGGCTCGCCCTGTAGGAGGCGCCACCGACCGCCTGCAGCAGCTTGGCACTGGGCCACACAAGCTTGAGGTCGGGCTCACAGAGGTGACGCTGACAGTCTGTGGAGATGAGCACAAGTGAGCATTTTTAAAAGTAAATAAATAAAAAAAAATGCCAGTGTGACACTCGAATGTTGGCATTTTAGTACCTTGGATAACAAGATCCAGGAAAACATGCAGACCGTCGTCACCCTGCGAGTCAAGGACAGAGCGGGACAGGCAGGCCGAGAGGGCACTCAGGGCAGAAAGGCCTGCAGCCTCGATCTTCTCGCTGGCCGTCTGGAACACCTGGGGGGGGGGGCAAAGGGCGGGGCAGGGTGGGGCAGTGCTCTTTAGGATTGTTTTTCCACTACATCATCTGCTACCTGACACTTATCTAAAGTTACCCAATTACATATTGTTTCCTGCAGCAACTGACCGTGAGCATTTTGTTCAAAGGTACAACAGACGTGCCCCCCCCCCCCGGTAACCTGGCCCTGGAAGTAACGAGACGGCGGTGGACCAGGCCTACCTCTCTGCGCAGCGAGGCCCAGAGGCCCGACAGGAACCCCTTCAGCTCCGTGTAGGAGTACACGGAAGCGCAGGCCTCCTGCCAACAGGGGGAGCCATGCACAGCAGTCACATATGATGCATGAGTGCAGCAGTGTGGACAGAAGAAGGAAAAATAGGAACAAGTTATATTGTAGGACTTATCACTACAGGATCTGAGTTAATCGTGGGTGTGAGTCCGCCTGCGCCAGCATTGAAAGCAACTAAAAACTAACCCAAAACTAACTGAAAAAATAACTAGAACTGAAAACTAAAAGCAAGCGTACAAAATGTATATGTGCACTTGTCCAGTTCCTGAGAGGGGCTTTGCCAGTGTCAATGCAGACAATTTAAAATAATCAGCCATTTTATAAAAATTTATGCTAATATATAATACGGGCCTTCACTTTCTGAGATTGGTAAGGGAGCAGCTTTGGCAGATGGTCTGAAGCGTTTTATTACTTGAATAGTTTGATACTTTAATAGTTTAACATGGGTGACTCAGACTGGCAGCGCATGAGCGACTCAAATCCACAGCTGACTACGTTCTTGTAGTGACAGGACTAATTACTGAATTAAGAAAGTGACAATAAAGAAGAACAATAAGTAAGGGGAAATTAGACAGACCATAATTAAATATTAACATTAATACAAGAAATCGTGACCCTCCACTTCTGTAGCAGATGCTGGAGCCTGTTTGGACATTAGTAAACTGACACGGTTATGTGGGAAATGTTAAAACGAGAAGTGGAGCGAACACAGGTTCGAGCTGGAGACGCCGGGCTCTGAGCAGCGGCCCGATGCGGAGGGGCGTGGCCCATCCCTCACCAGGGTCTGCAGGCAGTCCAGCTTGGCGTTCTGGACGTCCGAGTCCAACTTCTCGATGATCAGCGGCAGCAGGAACTGGGGGGGGGGGGGGAGATGGGACGTGGGTAATGTGCCTGTAGGGGGCGCCGATACCCCCACCGCAAACCCCGTCAGGTCTTTGCTCCCCTTCTCACCTCTGCAAAGCGGGCCGTCCCAGAGAGAACCCCTCTCAGAGCCACGATCAGATCCTCCTGCGTGATCCCATGGGGGTTATTAGGGGGCTACAGAGGAACAAGACAAGGAATTCAGACCCTGAGCATCACGGGATGCTACTAAATATGAATAAATAATAAATTGGCAGGCCTGGTTTACTGGGACAGTCACTTACGGGCGTGAAGTCTAACGGGAAGTAGCCGGACGTCACTTCAAACAGCTCCTCTGTGAATTTACCTGCGACACGAACAGAACGGCGTCATTTCCAGCGGATGGAGATGGGAGCGAGACCTCACTAACACCCGGCGAGCGAGGCCAGCCTCAGGCACGGCCCTCACCCAGCTCATAGCCTCTCAGGAGAATATTCCGGGCGATCTGGAAGGCTAGCAGGAGATTCCGGGGGTCGCGTTCGCTGTCCATCGCCTGGACAAACCCGAAGACGAAGTCTGCGCCCAGCCCCTTCAGCTCTGGCGGGGGGGGGGGGGGGGGGGGGGGGGGGGGTGCATG
>JAODJU010000041.1:4041955-4065527 GCA_026776725.1 Gnathonemus echidnorhynchus
GGCGGGGGGGGGGGGGGGTGGAATAATGTAGGTTTTTATTTTACACATTTTATACAGTTCAATGTTTAACCAGTGTTTTAGGGATATGTGACCATTCACCTTGTCCTAGTTCCTCTTGGTGCCTCATCAGTTTGTCCATTCTATCTAGCTGTGTACTGGCTTGCGTTTCTCAGTGCTGTGTAAGTCCTGAAAATAGGATAGGTTAGCTTGCTGGGATGTGACAGCAGGCATGTAAAAGCTGCCTTAATATTAGCTTGGGTTCTCTTTTAAAGACATTTCTAAACTGACCTGCAGGCTTTGAGCTCTGTCAAATGGGTTTACAGTCTGAATATTGATGATCTTGTTCGCTGCTTTTGAATCGTCTGATCTGTCATCTGATTTGAGGATAAGTTAAGAGTGTTTTTGTCCTTGGTACCTGTTTCTAGACTAGATTATGAGAGTGATTTGATTACTGACACCCTTAAGTTGTCAAGCATCTATTAAAACCTGCTGTCGGTGTTATGCTGGAATAAATATGGTAATTTCAGTGTAACTGTAAACCATTTGGCTTGGTGATATTCCTTACGATTTTAGCTCTTAACCGACCTTGGTGGATCTTGGCAGTTCCAGCCTGGTCTCATTCCAGGTGACTTCTTAAATGTGCCTTCATTGAGCAGTTCGCTGACTGAATCTGTAAATCACACTAAACAAGCCTTTAGTCAGGAAAAAAGGAAAGTGAAAACCTTTTTTTCCCCAGTTGATGAGCCAGGTTTAGGGAAAAGCCCGTAATAGGATAGTTAGTTATGGGTGGTGAGTTATTGTTTGGTGCATGAATGAGATTTAATACCTTAAATAACCATTGAAGTTCACTACAAATTTCTGTTTTTCTTTTTTTTAGGTCTTTAAAGAATCGTGATTCGCACATGAGCAAACGTACTTCAGCCGGTTCTCTGACCTGCATGATAACTAATTTGATTTAATGCTTCCTCATTGAGCGTATTCATTTTATATGACTTGATGATATGGCACAAAATCCAGTGTGTTCAGCGACCTTTAGGATTATGGTTCCCATGTGCTGCTCTGTCCCTGTGTTTCCTCACTTTGGCCTTTGAACTGTAGTGTTTACAGCTGCCGGGTCCTCATGGCCAGTAGGCCAACAACTGGGTTGATTTTAACTCGCTGCCTCAGTACTCAGCGAGGCTATGGTTACAGCAGTGTTTCTCAGCCTGCTGTTTAGGGACCTGCAGGCGGTCCACGTTTTTGCCCCCATCCCAGTTGGGAGCTGGGAGGGAGCAAAAGCATGGACCGCTGGGGGTCCCCGAGGACTGGGTTGAGAGACGCTGTGTTCGGTGATCAAACTGCCTGCATCAGCTGTCTGTTAGTGCTCGTTCTTCCTTTGTCATCTGATACAAAAACCATATCCTGTGGGGGTTGATGCAGCTAGCATCACGCCTGCGATATCCTGATTGCAGGCCTGCCCTGGAAATTATCTAAAAAGCTAATTTAGTCCGCAGCCTTCTTTCTGACACTAATCCTCACTCATTTGTCACTTTTGTCTCTATTCAGAGACTCATTTGTAGAGAGATGCTGAACCTAGTGCACTTACTCATCTGCAGTACAAATAACCTTTATGAAGCTGGCACTCTCCTGCTTATGTTTTTCATAATTGGTGGATGGTAATCTTGGACACAGTTTTTCAGGATGGGGTCTGTTTGGAGGGCGGGTCTTCCTGCCTTGCCTCTTATCTGTACAGAAACACTATCAGTTCTGCCTTTACCATTTGCCTGTTCCTTAAGTTATTGCATCATGGCATGTTTGATGTTATGCAGGGTTAGAAGGTACATTTCAGCATATTTGCACTTGACTAGTCTTGTCCAAAGATAATTAGTACAAAATTGAGTAAGAAGTTCTCTCCTTCATTCATAACTTAGCTCTTTTTTTGTCTGAATAAATGTGCTTGGCATCACATTACTGGTCGTCTTTTGTAATTTGAGATTGTCTTGCAGGTCCGAGTTGTATTTGTGTATTTACACATTGAAAGTTAGTTTAAGACTAATAGAGAACAAAAAGTAAGCTGTTTTATGCCCTAAATGTACCTGACCCTGTCATTGTGGAATTTGTTTATGAAATCCATGCTTTAATTTTTATATTATTTTTTGATTGTCACTTAAACAGGAATCCGCACGTTTAATTTCCACCCACCCCCCACCCCGTCCTTTACGCTTGTTCTTTTTTTCTGAAGCTGTTGAAGAATGTGTGTAATTCTCCGTGGGCTTTCATTCAGCTTTATTAAAGTGACAGTTTTAGGTGGGCTTCCTGTATATTTAGAAGATGACTCCTTTCACTGCACGCTGTTTCACGGCCTCCATCTCATGGTCTGCTCCCACCCAGGCTGATGTTTGCTGTTGGACAGGTGACTGGTGTCCTTTCTCTGTACTCCTGAGACTTTGCAGTGTGGGTCTGCAAGGCATACTATGTAGTCTTGTGAAGTGCCTTAAGCAAAGCCAGCTCTGGTTGGTCACTGTCCGTCCAAATGTCCAGTAAAGTCAGCAATGATTGGCCCATGACACACCGATTTGCTTTCTTGTCTTGGAGAAAAAAGCCTGCGTTACTGCCCACACATTAACACAGGATGTGGGGGCACGGTACAAGATGGGGCTCATCTCCGCCTCGCAACCACAGCGAACCCGCACTGGCCCCCTTCCCCTCGCTTGTGAGACTCCTTTCTGCCATGCACCCCCCCCCCCCCCACAACTTCCCGGGACCATGTGCAGCCATTTCTTACACCCACTACGCGCCCCCTCTCCGGATGCTCTTCCTGAATGGGGGCCCGCTTCTGCCACGACCCCCTCCCCCCCAGGAAAGCCACATGTACTCCGTGACTCGGCTGAGATGGCATGGCACCGTGCCATCGGTCTCTGATGCCAAGTTAAATCTGCTGGCTGCAAAATGCAGAGCGAGATCATCGCCAGATTTCTCAGGAGTGACACTAGCGTGCCTAAAGATGCAGGAGTGGATGGGGAAATGTCTGAAAGGGTTTTTGAGGGCTACGCTTTCAGGGGGAGCTTCCGCTTACTTTCAAACCTCATTGCATTGTCCAGGAAATGGCGCGCCCCCCCCGCCCCCGTCACATTGCCAGAGGTCATGCCTCTGCTTTTCATGTGACTTCCTTGAAGACAAGCGCATTCCCCTGTTGTGTGGGTGCATGACTTTCCACAGGAAGCTGAAGCACTTCACCACGCGTCTCCAGACCACCGGCGCAGACGTCACGTGCCGTTATCTGGCAACCGGGAGGGACACTCTGGAGTTGTGCCCCCCACCCCCCTGGGTAATCTGCAGCTGCAGAAATGCGTGGTTGCAAAACTTTGTTGTGAAGCCACGGGCGGTATCTTTCTGTTGGGGGGGGGTGGCGACATCAGCCCTCTTTGGCTCCTTTCTGACTGACGTGGTTGCGATGGAATCCGCTTGCTGTGGTGGGGGTTGGGGGGGGGGGGGGGCTGTAAGCTCACAGATGTTCAGACATGCTCCATTCTGTTGCCGCTCCGGGGTAAGAATGTTTAATTTATGTGCAGGTGCTGGTTTTGGCGCCGTTTGGGATGTTCCTAGTGGAAGAGTTCTTGCTGTTTCTTGGTGATTTGTGGAGTTTTGACACTCAAGGCTCCCCCTCCCTCTCCAGTATATGATTGTCCCTGTTTTCTATGTTTAGCTTCAGGCTGTGTAGGATTGTTTTCGATCCTGAGATGCCTTTTAAAATTTTGTATCTCGTATCTCTATCACCTGACAGCACAGTGTTCCCAATCTGTACTCATCAGTGAATGATTGAATGCGAGTACAGCTCAGCCTGCTGTTTTTTTTTTTTTTGTTTTTGCTGCGCTTGTAAAGAATCAGCCTTTCGGGGGTTGATTCCTGCTTAAGCAGCTTTACGTGGCATCGCAGCTGCTGTGAGGGTCTTGTCGAGGTGCCTGTTCGAGACTGCATTATCCCACATCCTAAAGGTTGCCTGAATCGGCACGCTCACTCTCAACCGGCAAGCTAATGTTTCCATTTGCCAGTCCTGCACAAATGCGATTGACATGCGAGGTTTTGGAATACAACAATTGCTTAATTTTTAAAGCGTTTCAAAGTGCATGCCACTCTTGCTTTTCCAGTCTGCTGGCGCATCTTGTCGGAGTGGGACATCTCTGGCATGGTCTGCTGTCAGGAAGCCCCAGACACAGAGGGGTGTCCAACACCTTTGTTTCTACTGTTCAGCAGTGACCTTGTATTCCTAACACAAACCCTGGCAAATGCGACACAGAGTCCCAATGCAGATTTCAGATCCCAAAAAAGCTGTGTGTCTGCTTCGCAGCAGTGGGGGTGTTTTGGGGAGAGGAGGATTAACTCTAAATCCTGCTCTCTGCTCATTGATTAGAATGTAATCTTTTTATATATATTTATATCTCCCAAAGTCAGCGTTGGGTGCTTGGCAGATGAATTCCCTGTTCTGCAGGTTGTCATGGGAGTTGGGGTTATGACTGAGTCAGGTTAGCACAGGATAGGGTGAACTGCCCCCTGCTGGTACTGTGTATTCTTACTCTGCCTACATCCTTTTGATCCTAGGGGTAGCATTTTTCCAGGGACCATGTGGCACTTGTGATGTGCCACAACCACCTCCCCCCCCCAAGAGGTGATGCTGAATAAAGCAAACAAGGGTTTAGTGTGTGAGAACCTGTGTCAGTCAGGAGGTGTGAAATTGACCCTGAATGGCAGCTAGTAACACGCAGGCCCACGCACACAGTCACTGTAGCTGTAATCCTATGATGTCTTCCCTCTGCACAAAAAGCCTGCTTTCTGTCTGTGGTTTTCATCCTGTGGTTGCTGTTGTGATAGCTGGGCTACATTTCCACTACAGGCCTAACAGCTTTCGGGGTGGGGGGGGGGGGTAGCATTTCTACAGGCAGAAGCCAGAGAGCGGCATGTACAAACAAAACCCCTGACTGTGTGTCTTCACTTTCTTTGAATCTGCATGGTTTTTAATGGTTTCCACTTCTAAAAAGCAGCTCATACCATGAGTTATCCGTCGATTATTTAAAAAAAAAAAAAAAATCAGAATGGGAGTCTTGTGTTGCCAAAAACCTTACCTGCCCATTATTACCATTTTCTAATCACCAGTTTGTGAAACATCACTTTCTGATCCACCGATTTTGCCTAAGTGCGGCCTCACACCCTGTGTAAAGATTGCTGTGTAATCCCTGCGCTCTCTTCAGGGCAGCCTGCGCTTGTCATACCCGTAAGTCCGCTTCGGCTGGGGAACTCCCAGCTTTGGTTTGTTGTCTGTGTAGTAGGTAACAATCGGACCCTCTATTCTGCTGGCCGTCACCCTATTCGCTGTTTGCCCTGGCTCGGGCCTGGCCCTTGCCCTTGACCGGTATGGTGAGCACACTGTTTCCCCATGCCTGTGACCATTTTTAATAAAAAAGGAGCTTTTATATCCTGCATTCATTGATGAACTTTGTGTGTATCTTTATCTTTTATAAAGCACATTCTGAACCCGTCAGAGGTTACTCTGGTGCTCCACCGACTGGGCTCCTGACCACGATGTTCGATTTCCCTGGTTAGCATTTGATGGGAGATTTAGGGTTTTAGGTTTTTTGTTTTCAGGTAGCATTGTGGCTCAGCAGGTTAGCATGCTGTGCCCATGATCAGAAGTCCCATGGTCAGCAGTTTGGTTTCACTGCTGAGCCCTTGAGTAAAGCCCTTAACCCCCCGATTGTTCCAAGGAGTGTCTTGACCCCACCTTCTAAAATGTACATCGCTTTGGATAAAACAGTCTGCTACATATGTAAAGTGTAATTTGGTCTACTGTCCGCAGGCCGCAATGAGCCCCTGAAGAAGGACAAGCCCAAGTGGAAGAGCGACTACCCCATGACGGAGGGCCAACTGCGCAGCAAGCGCGATGAGTTCTGGGACACAGCGCCGGCCTTCGAGGGCCGCAAGGAGATCTGGGACGCGCTGAAGGCTGCAGCGGTGGCCATCGAGTGTAACGACCACGAGCTTGCCCAGGCCATCGTGGACGGGGCCAGCATCACTCTGCCCCACGGTACGCGCCGGCAGGTGCACGGTCATCTGGCAGGGGGGGTTTTATTTCAACATCCAGTGTGGATTGGATGACGTGGGTGGGGATTCCAGGAGCTCCGTGATTGGCTACATCCAAGTAACGTCGTCACAATGTAGCGGGTGTAGTTTTCACTAGGCAAGAAGTTGCAGTATTAAGCAGAAATGTCACCCAGCACCTACTAGGAGGCGGTGAGGATATGAAGGGATAAAGCCCGATTGTGTTTGGCGCTTGCGTAAGCAGATCCTCCCATAAATTTTAGCTGACGCGGCTCCAGTTACAGTAGTATGGAAATCTGTGTTAGATTGTTACATTAATTATGCAATACTGTGCAAAAGTCTTGTGCAGTCAGAGGAAATGTTTAAAGCTATTTGTGAACATTTGTTCAGAACAAAAGCATGATTTAATATTGTAACACATGCCAATTAAGATGAGCATGATAAAAACACAGGAAAAAGGTGGGTTGCCCTCTCCTGGTGGGGGATGAGTTACTGCCTCCAGCAGAGGAGTTCAAGTATCTCGGGGTCTTGTTCACGAGTAAGGGGGGGAAAAAGGGAGCGGGAGGTCGGCAGATGGATTGGTGCAGCGTCTGCAGTAATGTGAACGCTCTACCGTTCTGTTTTGGTAAAGAGGGAGCGGAGCCAGACGGCAGAGCTCTCAATTTACTGGTCGATTTACCTTCGCCTAAGGTCATGAGCGCTGGGTAGTGACCGAAAGAATGAGATCGCGGATACAAGCGGGCAAAATGAGTTTCCTTCGCAGGGTGGCTGGGCTCAGCCTTAGAGGGTGAGGAGCTCAGACATTCGGGAGGGGCTCAAAGTAGAGACGCTGGTCCTCCACATCAAAAGGAGCCAGTTAAGGTGGGTTGGGCATCTATCTCAGATGCCTCTAGGACAGCTCCCTGGGGAGGTGTTTCGGGCATGGCAAACTGGGAGGTTCCGGGGCAGATCCAGGACATGCCGGGGAGATTATATCTCTCAGCCGGCCTGGGAACGCCTTGGTATTCCCCTGGTGGAGTTGGTGGAGGTGGCTAGTGAGAGGGAGGTGTGGCTATCCCTTAGACTGTTGCCCCCGCAACCCGACCCCGGATAAGTAGCAGAAAATGGATGGATGGATGGATGGACAATAAAAACCAATCAGGGATTTCTTCTGTTCTCCAAAACGTTACTGGTATCTAGCTGGATGGCTAGATGAACACTGCTTCAGTTCCCAAACCTCTCCTTAGGGGCACCTTAGCCATTCTATCTATGAATTAAATGTCACTTCTGGCTTAATTAAACTAAATTAATATTTAAGACGGAGAGATATTGATTAGCCACGTGAGGTGCTAGTGGTCAAGTCAAAAACACATGGGTGTATTGGAGGATTGCTGCAAATTCTGGGGTGATTTTAGCAGAAGTTTTGAAATGGCTGACACTGTGACAGGCATACTATCATAGTTTTACACCAATATGAAGATCAGTTAAACTTAATTATCTTTGGCTGCCTAAGAGTTCTGCACATTACTGAATACGAGTAGTCGTTTTGCTCCCACTGGGAACCAGTTGTGTGGTGGGGGGGGTGTCATAATTTAGCACTCAAAGGTAAGAAGTGTTTGTGCCCGGCGCAGGCTCTCTGACGGAGTGTTATGACGAGCTGGGCAACCGCTACCAGCTGCCAGTCTACTGCCTGGCCCCTCCCGTTAACCTGGTGTCGGAGCGCAGCGAGGAGGACGTGTCGGAGAACCCCGAGCCGCAGACCGCGCCCAAGAAGGAGTTCCAGCTGAAGGTGCGCCTCTCCACTGGCCGGGACCTGCGGCTCAGCGCCAGCATGACGGACTCCATCGGCCAGCTCAAGAAGCAGTTGCAGGTCCAGGAGGACATTGACGCTGCCCACCAGCGTTGGTTCTTCTCGGGGAAGCTGCTGACTGACAAGACGCGGCTGCAGGACACCAAGATCCAGAAGGATTTCGTCATCCAGGTCATCGTCAACCAGCCCACCATTCCTAACTGAGGCCCGGGACTCCCTCTGGGATCATCTCGCCTAACATCTGAGCTATTAAACTGAGAAGATCTTGGTCGGTGGTCCTCTCTCTTACCCACCCTTGTGTTTTTATTCCTGTCACCTTCCCCGCTCCACTTCCAAAGAGCCTGCTGGTCTTTGATAGCCTGTGAAAGTTTTTTTGTTCCGACTTGGTTGTTGTTTAATAGTCTGGTTGATACCAGGAACAAACTGAAGGTCTGGACAGGGTACTGCACTGTTGAAGGGTGTTTGGGCAGTCCATGGGGAAACCTTCCCATACTGCTCTTCATCTGCACTGTGGAGCCACCCAACATCTCGGACCCAAACGTCCCAGTGAACGTTGTCCTGGCCGAACCGCACCTCAATCCCGCTGCAAATGTGACTTGACACTTTTAATCCAAGTGGCAAGCTCCTTTTACTCACTTAATATGGTAGCTGTGTGCCTTTTTTGAGGATTTAAAAATACACTAGTGTTTCTGCTAAGCCTAGCCGCGCTCTGTCAGATCAACATTCAGGAGATGGGTTCATGCATTTCTGTAGTTGCCTTTAAGCAACCTTTTTATCCTGCAACCAGTGATACCAGGTCCTAAGTGGGTATTAATCCTGTGGTCTGCCCCAGTGCTGTAGGCCTTAACTTTACTTTAGTTAGGCTCTATAAGGTTAATAGGGCCTCTTGGACTGTTACCCCAGCATGACCTAGGGAGCTGGGGACAGCACTTGCTAATAGTCCTTTATAAGAGTTGTTAAGGTCATACTTGAACACATTTCAACATCACTATGGTCTTTTAATGTAGGTGAGGTGTTGTAAATATCCAGCGAAAGGTCAGTTTAATCTGATCTACTCTGTCTTGCCTGGGTCCCTCTGTCTGGCAGGAGAGTGACTCCTACGGTACCCGCTACCTGGACCGGGCCTTGTGAGAGGGGCCTGGATGTCTCCGGTAGTGTTCTTGACTCCCCTGGTGTTCCCTTCATGCTTTCAGCCTTTTAGACGCTTGGGCCGGATATGGCGGAGATGGAGTGCTCGATGGAGCTGGTTGTTCTGGGAGACTTCCTGAGCGGGCTGAGTGTTCCCCGCACGCGCTGCCCTTCGCGGCGGCTCAGGTATGCCGACGGGCTTGGATTTCTCAAGCCGAGGCTCTGAGAAACCGCATGTCGAACGGACGTGCCCTTTCACGAAACCCAAGGCGGCGGTGGGGGGGGGAGGGGGAGTTCCCTCGCCCTTGTGGAGTAGTGCCCGGATCTTTCCGACATTATGAAAATGTCAGAGGGGAAGTGTGTCCTGAATGCACATGCCGTCGTACATCCCAGGGCGCAGTGAAAGTCTTAAATGACCTCCTAAATATGACAAGTCTCGGCACCCAGTTAGACTTTTAGCACACTTTTATAGCTGTAGTGAGCGTATGGCACAAAACTGCATAGTTTGCATCGTTTTCCAAAGACTTTCCTTTCATTAAATGCAGTAAATTCTGATGCAGGACTTTTTCATATTAAAAAAAAACAAAAAAAAAAACAAAAAAAAAAACAAACTTGTAGAGTTGATGTAATCTGCACAGGGACTGCTCCTGGAGCATGCAAACCCCACATTCTGGGGTTAAATAATAATAGTGCAATATAGTTTAGTCCATATGCAGTTGCTAACTTGCTGAGATTTGAGACTGTATGTCCAGTTGAGGTTGGGCTCTAAAGCCATACTTAAAGTACACTGGCAAAGAAAGACACAGGCAGTCTGATTTGATATGTGTCCTCAAAAGGTTTTTGGATCCGTTACTTTAAAAATAAATAAATAAATAACTGGTAAATGCTGACAATCTTATTTTGTTGGTTCTAAAGCAGTTTGTGGAACAAATCAGTTAATCAACCTTCAAGTAGAAGTAAACGAACGGGCATGTGAGTTGTTTCCAGACAGTACGTGAGATGCAGGGGAGACTGTTTTCAGCCTGCCAGGTCCTGATCCTCCTGGGTGGCTTGATTTTTTTTTTTTTTTTTTTTTTGATGATCTAAGGTATTTCTCACAGGTAGTAACGTGAGGGATTAGTGTATCACTGCCAATATTCGGGAGATACTATCGCAGAATTCCCATCCATGAGGCTGTCCAGGTTTTCAGGTGATGACAGCAAGTTTCTCCCAACCGAAACCTGTCAGTCTGTTCTAATTTTGTTTCTCTGTGGAAATTTGAGATTTGACTTTGTGTGTGTGTGTGTGTGTGTGTGTGTGTGTGTGTGTGTGTGTTTGTCATCTGAAGTACGTTTTGTGTTGGGGAAACTTGACTGCTAGTCTCTGTATCGCTCACAGAGGGCAGGTGTGTATGCACTCACAAGCACTGTGAAAGCAGGTACTCTCAAGATAAAAGCCACGAATGACTGTCTCTCTGTCTGGGGATTTGCTCCACAGACCTGACAAATCAAGAAGCCATCCAGTAATGTCTAGTTTTGGGTGTATATCAATAAGATACCCCAAGTTCGTATTAAAAGATGCAAGCATTCAAGTGTTATGTCCAAAAGGATGTAAATGTATAGAAATCTGTATATTTAGCCATTTGGAAATGTATGTGATTATAAAATACCATAGGATTCCAGATAATTTAATATGCCCACAACTTATTGTACTAGTGATGTACATTTATAAGCTGATTTCTTTTCATTCTTGTTTTTTAAGCTGTCAATTAAAATTGTGATTTGTTTATTTTCACCCTCGCCCTTCCCGTCCATTTCTAACGTACCCGCTATTCGCTGGTAATTGTCCCCGGATCGGGATGCCACTGTGTTTACTCTCGCTCCTTGGTGACCTACAGTAATCCCTGAAACATGAAACCTGTGTTTCTATGACTGCAAGCTTTTTGGCCCAGAGAAGCCGCTCGGAAGTTAAATATGTAAAAATGTTTATCAAAATCTTTCAGGGGATAAAGCAGTGTAACTATTTCTCAGCTGGGTAAACTTAGCTCTCCAGCTGGTTATCTCGCACATAGCCGCCTGCCCTCGGACGCACACCAGACACTCTGCATCACTGTTTTGTCCGCAGACTAAGGAATCCTATTTTCGGCCGATTCTGTGGTCCGTTTGGCAGGGAGGAGTGTTCTGATGGGCCCCCCCTTCTCTCTCTCTGCCTGGCCAGCATCACTGTCCCCTTGAATCACGTCACCATTTACTCCAGGTAATATTCCTTCGCCCGTCCTGCATGCATTACCTGCACTACAGGGCAGATTACTCACTCCGACTGAACCTCACTTGCACAAGCCCCTTGTATCTTGTCTCTTAACTAATAAGCTGTCTGACCCAACTGGCTGTTCTCTCTCTCTCCTATTCCCCTATGAAGATATATATGCGTGTTTGTAAAGCCACTCTGTCAAGCGCACGTACAGGGGTGGGGCCACTGGACACTGGGTCCAGCTGAAAGCTGATTGGCTCCTGGCATACCACCTCCAGTTACTCATCGTTTCAAAATGTATCATAGGCTAACGATAATATTGGCCCCTTTTTAAGCCCCTCACCTTAAAATCCTAGAATCACCCCTGCACTGTATGTGCCCCCTCCCTCAGTCTGTTTTAGGTAAATACTGCCTTAATTCTCTGCTGTGAAAATTGCCCAGGGCCATTTTTTGTTCTAGTAGTGCATGATCACATACTATGAGAGTGCCTTTTTTTATTATTATTTTTTAGAGGGGGGGCATCTCATGGCAGTCCCAGCCTCTGCTTCATATGGCTGCGATATATCAGACAGCACGCCCCATTCTGTGCAGTGCCGGCACGCCCCATTCTGTGCAGTGCCGGCACGCCCCATTCTGTGCAGTGCTGGCACGCCTCATAGGTGGGCCACTAACAGCGGTGGATGGTTGTAACACGGGCACACCTGGGTGGGGAAAGGTGGCTTTGATAGATGGCCTGGAACCATCCATTAGCCTGAGATGCCGTCTTTGACTGTGTCCTGGCCTTGAGAGCCTTAAGTACGGATGAATGCTAATCTCAGGCGTTCCCTGTGTGGGCTGCTCCTGCTCGGGGCGCCTGGTTTTTACTGAACGCTACGTGTGACGTCGCGGCCCACAGGCTGATGTCTGGGAGCAGAGCCACTTGTCGGTTTGCTAAGAAAATGTGCATGTGAAACACGGGCGGTTTATTGTGGCAGCAGGCCCTCAAAACCAAGGTGGGGCTCCTCAGGGGCAAGGAAGGGAAACCAGTGTGCAGTGTCCCCTTTTACAGGATTGTTGTCTATGCATGAGTTATCTCCTTTGATATTAAGACGGTGTCTAAATCTTGTCTTTAGGACTCCTGCACCACAAATAGGTGTGTGGATGTTTTCATTTGAGTAAAAGTATACTTTAAATTATGTGTTGTATAATAGTTTGAGGTAAAACGTATGACTTCTGGAAGGTAGACCAAAAAAAGTATCTGTGAAAGCAACCTACACTGCTCCCTATTGGTGTGGAAGAGTAAATGCATGACATTTTTCAAACTGGCCTTTGACTGGCACTATCCTGTGTCCTACGGCCTTTCTGTACTTGGTTTGTTTTGTGTGGTGGGTGTCTGTCACTGACAGCTTGGCTGAAGGCTCTGTGAAGCGTCCAGTTCTTCTGAAACACTCTCCACTCTCACCAAGATAAAACTTATTGTCATTATGCACAAAGCACAAAGTGTGACCGAAAATTCTCAGCTGTAGAGGCCTGTTGATGTAGAGTCTTTCACAGCTATGAGACTAAGCTAAGTTTCAGGTTTGGTATTATGTAACTTGTCATTCCTTCAGCATGATGCACTGAATACCCCTGGCATTTATTGTGGAGACTCGGTGCAATAGATTTTGCTGTCAGTCCAAGATTTGGAAGAAAGAATTAAATATGACCCATGTGGTGTAAGACAAGTTGTCCCCAGCAGCCACAGGGTAAGTTGCCCATATTGTGTCAGTGTGCCCCCCCCCCCCCATCCCATGACCCTGACCAGTATAAGTTGTTAAAATATAGATGGATGGATCCTTAAGAGAGCCTGACTTCTGTCTGACTGTCTTCCAGTTAATCCTGAGCTTCCCGGATTGATTGTAACCTGGCAACAGCACAAGCATGTGACACGTCATGGGTCAGAAGTCTCTGCTACTTTCCACTATCAGCAGATTATCATGAGTAAATAATCAGCAGTTTACACGGCTGAAATATGATTCACACCAGTCAATTGAAATGTAAAGGAGTCGCGTTGAGATGTGCAGTGCCAGTCCTTAAACTGATTTCTAACAGATATAAGAAACAAATGGGGTGGGACGCAGAGAAGACGCCCCCTGAGCTGGAGTCCCAAGTCCTGCTGTTCTAGAACATTCTCTCAGCTTGCTTGCAGGCGAACTGAACACACTTCCACAGACCGATGCCGACGTCTTGGCCGTCGTGTCTGACTCATCCTGTGTCGCAGGGCAGCTGGCTTCCAGTTTAGACAAGTTCAGCGTTTTTTTTTTATTTTATTTTTTATGGGACATGCGTTCCCCTTCTCTTTCCACCAACCCATAATTCTAACTCATCTGCGGTTTGTTTGCTAAAAATGTCACAGGTAGTGGATCCCATTGAACTGGCCCAGAGGTACACCCCAGTATGGCTGTGCAGGTAAATCAATCAAAGATGTGGTGGTTGAGGCTGGTGGATATGATCCGTGGAAATACTGCTCTTTTTTATGATTACGACTAACGTTACTTCAAATATCGTCGATATCTGTTGGCCCGAGTGACTTTTGTTTGTGTTCTGGAAAACATTTCCCACCTCCTACCTGCAGATGGCGACAAATACACAGACTTCAGCTTATTCCGTGAAGACAGCGCTGGATTTGCAAAAAAAAAAGTCATTCCCGATACGTTGTTTTACTGAGGATGTAAAAGCGGTTGAATACTAAGTTATAAATAACAAATGTTATGCCGCTATGCTGTTAACAAAAGGTTTACTTAGCCATATAAGATGGGGGAGTTTACAAAACAAAGGTCAAGGAACAAGCTTTATAAACACATTTAGTCTTCCCTACCACAGGAACGCTTTACCAGAACTGTGAGTCGGCCTGCTGTTGTGATAAACACACCACACGAAGGTGGGTGTCTCTCTTATCTTGGCTAATTAAACACGGCTGTTCCTTTTGATGTTCAATGTGTTTCCGGGGGGTCTGATGTGGAAGTAATCTTGAAAGGCTTAAAGAGCTGCAAAATGAGCGCTTGGTGCGCCCCCCCAAACTAAACAGGCTCACAATTATTTCGTCTCGTCTACAGGAAACCATGTTCAACAGATAAGCACTTATTTTCTGTTTGTTTATATCGTATATCGATTGAAAGGCGCCTTCAGGAATTCAGCGTCCTTGCGCCATCTACCTGTTGTTATGCAGTTGTTCGCCCCCCCCCCCCCAGTTTTTGACTGAGTCACTGGATGGTCTCCTCTTGACATTCCTAAGAGCTCCCAAAATAGTAGAAAACCCCAAGTTTCCATGCCAACGCATTGAATGTGAATCTGGGATTGGGTTTAGTATGTCCAGCTGTCTTCTGGAGGTACGTATTCCCGCTACTCTGTGAGAACCGGTGGTGGTTCTTGAGCGGGGGGGTCAGCACTAGTGAACCATGCACTGGTGGTAAAGTGGCACAGCTATGCTTCCTACTGCATGTGGGGTGTGATGGGAAACAACTGGGTTTCTGTTACTGCATTTGCCCCCCGCCCCCGGGCTGCCTCCTGTCTGCCCTGGGGTATAGGGCCACCTTATAGCACTTTGCTGGAATTGCACTGGTGAGGGTGTGGGTGGGGGGGGAGGGACTGCTGGCTTCTAGAAGCTTCCATGGCGCCTGAATGAGACATTCATGGGCCACCAGCGCTCGTCAAACATGAGCTTCAGGGCTACAGCCCTATCGAGGGGGCAAAAAGGCCTCCATTTATGACTTTTTACAAGTAGCGGAGTGTTTCCCAGTGCCGGGGAGCAGATCTAATGAAAGCGGCCTGTTCTCCGGAGTTTTTTGGGGTTGGGGGATTTCCACTCCAAGGTCCGGTTTTGCCTTGTTTCTCCTCCATCTTGGGGTTTATCCCGAGAACTATCCTTTG
Source organism: Gnathonemus echidnorhynchus (assembly GCA_026776725.1). Taxonomy (NCBI): domain Eukaryota; kingdom Metazoa; phylum Chordata; class Actinopteri; order Osteoglossiformes; family Mormyridae; genus Gnathonemus; species Gnathonemus echidnorhynchus. Next base: position 4,057,062 of record JAODJU010000041.1, read on the forward strand.
CCGCAAATGTCATGCTCTCGATTCTACTCTACTCTTCCATAACTACTTATCCAGCTCTGGGTCGTGGTGAGTCTGGATGGGGGCCCAGGAGGCAGAAGACACGGGGCCGCGGACACCCCCAAGCGCCATGCCATTGTTTTCTCACAGACGACCTTGTTATGATCACTGGTGAAACACTGCTGGCTTCTGCGTTTTGTGTTTAACATCGAGAGGATTGGCAACTGGAACAGTGCTGTAAACTCACAGTAAAGCTCATGGGTATTAAAAAAAAAAAAACCCTGAAATATTTATTGCATATATAAAATGTTCAAGAGGTAATGAAACAGCATACCATAACAATCATATTTATTGTCCCCCCTGATCCACATCAGGGTGTTTCCTCCTTTCAAGCCTGAATGCAGGCAGACTTGTGATGGACGTTGTCGTGGCGACAGGTAGAGGATTGGCCGGAAGGAGCTGTCAGCTGAGGGCCCCCAGCCAATCATGAAGGCAGGACGCAAAAGCTGGGCAAGCTGAGTGGCTCCTGTCCCTGGTAGCTGAGTGTCCCGCCAGGAATAGAAAGAGCAATCCCATAATGCCCGGACCTGCTGTGGGACAGGGCTTTAACACTCAGCCGGTGTCCCAGCACAGTCTCTCAGGGGACAGGAAATCCCCCCCATACATACACACACACACACACACCCTGGAAGCTACTGACCAGTCCCAGCAGCTGAACCTGCACACTGCTCATTATTCCCTGACTGAACTTGTATAAATGAGTTACAAATAGGGGTGCCCGCTAGAGGATTTGGCCCCGCGTGAGAGTATATCATATTCGACCCCCAATCCAGATCAATCTAATTATTTTCCAATGTTTTTAGGGCCCCGTTTGACAAAACCAAACAAGAAAGGAAGAAAGCTTCGCAAAATACTGATTATTATTATTATTTATTATTATTAGCGTCAAGGTGCTGCCTGCATTTCACCCTGGACCTCATGAGATTGGTTCCTAGCCCACTGCGGTCCTGTAGTGGATAAGAGGTTGGTGGGGGTGGGTGGATGGATGGATGATCTAGCTCCTTGAACATAGAGCAGCACACGTGCTGCGGTCGTTAATTCAGAACGCAGTTTGAAGCTCTACCGCGCCGCCCTCCAAAACGCTAACAGCGCGAGACTTTTCGGCCGCCCGCCGATAATTTGTCTTTAAGCTATTAAACACGGATTTCGAGTTCGTGCTTTAAGAAAAAGTGCTCTGCAGTTTTAAAGGGTAACATACACGAAGTGGTACATTAATATGTTTCCAGGACATCGTAAAACACATTCCATGTGGTGAGCGGGGGCTTTGCAGAGTGACGTGCTCTGAAAAGAGAAGGCCAGCATAATTACATCTTCTAGAACGTTCCACCCAACCACATATCGGAGGGCCATGGAAAATATACATTTTCATCCTTTTTTTTGTATCTTGCCCCAATTTCTTTTTGTGTCCAAGTTTGGGGGGATGGATGAGGTCATTGCTTTTACCAGAAGTCGGGTCATGGGGTTGGTTATATCGTACTTCCGGCCTTTGAACAGCCATCCCTATCCGCACCTGGGACTGCTTAAAACTGGAAGCGAGGAATGGGCGTGTCGATCAAAATGCATGTTTTGTCCACACCGACCAGTAACGTGTTTCCCCGCATTCTATTGTGGTGCTGCTGTGCAGTCTGGTAGATCCTTCCGGAAAAAGTCCTTGCTTTCAGGGTCTAAAAATTTTTTCCCACCGGAAATGAACTCAGACCCATCTCATCTTGCACTGGCCAGTAACCACAGCTGTGTGTGTGTGTGTGTGTGTGTGCGCGCGCGCGCGCATGTGTGTGTGTGCGCGTGCGTGCGTGTGTGTGTGTGTGTGTGTTATGATCATACCAACCCAAATTCCTTTGGTCCCTATGCATTCTGCGGTCAGTTGTTTCACAGAAAAAGGGAAAAAAAGGAAGAAAAAAAAAAAGAATGACATGATTCATGGATGCTGTCGGCCCCAGAGAAGCTTCCGGAACCATGTTGAGGGGGTGTTTTTTTCGGAGGCTGCTTCTCTCCTCTTTGTCTGGAATATGGACACGGAAAGTTGTGCTGAGTAGCTCTGATGTGATGTTTCTTTTCTCGGCAAGACTGACGCCCCCTCCCGCCCCCAGCCTGTGCCCCCCAGCCATTCTTCAGAAGGTCGCCATCTCGCTGCATATGCATGTGTTCAGCTCGCTGGACTTCAGTACCTGCAGTAGTGGCTCAGTACGGTTTGGCCCAATGGTTCCTGAATCATTTAGCATCACTCGGATACATATAAAGGCAATGCCTGGCTTATAGGATGCGGAACTCCCATCTCTAAGGACAAAGCATTGTGACGCCTATTTTTGGTCGTCTGTTTACTGCCTCTGCAGCCACACAGAATATTTATCTTCCTGTGTATATATCCAGAAATGCTCTTCCTCCACCCCAAACACCAGCCCCCTCCTTTAAGATCTACGAGGCCGGTTCAGCTGAGGTGGCGTTTGTGAAAGTGGTTAAAGCCGTCCGGAGACACCCCCCCCCCCGCAAAGGGGCGTGTGGTACGACCCTGCAGAGTGAGCTGTGGCACATTGGACTGTGCTGGCCCTGCTAGTCCGAAGCCTAAAATTCTGTGTGCCCCTCCCAGCCAGTTTCCTGTACGTACCACATGGGATTGTTAAACCTGGCATGATGTTATGCCCTCTTTTATAGGAACGCTGGAACTCTTGCCGTGCTGCGTAACACCCAGTGCCATGTTATTGATTCACGCTGTTGTCTGTGGGTGTTTTAAAATGAGCCGTGTTTCTTATTTATGACGTGCCAAGGTCAATAATCTAGGAAAGCATTAAACAGATGCTGCTCGGCACGGCTGTGAGCAGTTTCTTGTGCGTTACGTCTTTTGGCGACAATAGGCATCCTGCATTAGTCACTGACCCTGGAGTGCAGAAGGTGTGTAAAGGTGTATGCTGTATATTCGCCTGCAGGGGGCACTGTAATCACCATCGTCCTTGGTTGCTGTATCCAGGTAGTGAAAACAACAGGATGATGGGGACGGGAGTGGGGGAGGGGGGTGGTAATTCTGTAAAATTTATATGATGGTCACAGCTGACCTCAGGGAACAGGCTGGTCCATCCCTCTGATTGGCTGTTTTTTCCCACCTGTTTCAGTTTTTACCATGTGACCTCTTGTTGTTTCCTCTTACTTGATGTCATGCCGCATTCCAGTGGCAAGAGGAACATGGTGGCTTCCGTCCCTCCTGGGGGGGACCTTGGTGCCCCTGTCCGTGGGGTATTGGCATCACGCCGGTGCGCTATAAGGTCCCGACATGCCCACATTCCTACCCAGGTGGTGTGCAGCTCCACAGGGCTAAGCCTCTGTGCCTGCGGTCAGCATGCTGCTGGTTCATGCCTGGTCTTAGCAGACTAATGAAACGTCTGTGGCCCTTGACCAAGGCCCTTAACCCCCAGCTCCATGGGCGCCACTAGGTTGCGACGCCTTCATTATGACCCCAAGCCTGCTTTTGTGTCTCATGGAGAGTAAAATGGAGCAAAGATGAATAACGTATCACCATTCTATTTTAAAGGGATTTTTTGACAGGAATGTTATATATCACAGCATAAGCTGTTTTAATGGAGATCTGATTTGCTTTTTTGTCTCTTTTTATACTATTATTTAAACATAAGAATAATTAGACCTGCTGTCATCACATTCAGAATATAGTAAAGTTACATTATGTGAAAGTACAGTTAAGGTAAAGATTGAGATCAGTGCTCCAAGGCTGTAGTTTTGGTTAATCTGTCAAGTTCAGCTGACAGATAAGTTCTAACACTGGAGTTTGTGCCAGGATCAGATTGGGGGTGAGTTTCAGTCCAGCTTATAATCGTATAGGTGATGTTTTTTTCTGAGGCAGCTTGTGCTTTTACAGCTGTGTACTCTAGCTGTCTCCAGTTAAACTTAAATTTTTGGGATTTGAACCTACAACCTTCAGGTACTTATTTGACCACTTGGCTTGTAAAATGTTTCACATTAGTAGTTCATGGTTCTTACTACATACAGAGCTGGAGAGTAAGTAATCCGGTCAAAGGTACAATAGCATAAACCTTCCTAGGGATTTGCGTTATAAATGGGCTCACTTCCCTTACCACTACACTCCCACTGCCCTGAATATAAAGTGTCTGCGTTTCCATTTTGTACTGGAAGCAGTTCATCTATTTGATAATTACGCAGCTGTATAAATGGCATGTGAAATGTATAAACATTTGGTCAGGTGACGCATTAACGTGTGAACGTCTGTGCAAAAGGCCATGAAGCATGATTAAGCTACCCAGACTTGGGGGAGGGGGAATGCCAGGCTGTGCTAAAGAGGAAAAGCAGAGAAGTTGAGCCAAGCTGAGCAGAAACATGAGCGGAGGGAATTCTGGGACCTGGAGAGAGCTGACCCATCTGATCGGTCGATTGGCACCGTTAACTAAGAGCAGTACGTAGATGCTGTGTTTAAGATCATTCCATCCTCATGCTTTTAGATGCAGTGGAGAGCTGGCAGGAAACGCCCACGCTCCGCTCCAGCCTGAGGCCCAGTGCAGGGGTACTTAGGGTGAGAACTTCCTCGTTGTCATTCCAAAAAATGCCAGTCCTCTCCAGCCTGGATCTTTCTGGAACAGAGCTCTGAGGTTCTGCACTGGTGACGCTCCTGACCAGTACTTCCAGTCAGTGTCACCCAGTATCATTAGTCACAAAATTTGCCTATTTTTTTGCCGGTCAATTTTACCGCTGCTGAATAGTGCAACGTTAGATTTCTGGGAAATTGTGTATCATTCACAGGTGTTAGGGAGCTGCTGTCAATTTCAGGGAGACTCCAGGAACTTCTGTGAGGGGCGGCATGTCTGTTTTTGTGTGATCTATCAGCAGTGTTGTTTCAGTAGCTATGCTAGGGCCAGCATGGTAGGTCATTACATAGCCCTGGGGCTTTGATCCGCACTCTGGCTTTGTGTGTCTGGTTTGCACATTCTGTCGAGTTTGCAGAGGATTCCTCTGGACTCCCAGCTTCCTCCAGCACTCCCAGTATGAATGATTAGTTAAATTGGTGTCTCTGGTGGGGCATGGGTATGTGCGCTGTGAGGGACAGGCATCTCAACCCACGTTTCCCCTGCCAAGTTTTACCTGGGATGGGATCTAGATTACCCAGTATTTATTAAGCAGTTTTGAAAAGTGGATGGATAGTGATTATGGTTTTTATTTTTATTGTTTTTTATAATGTGAAGATTTTTCAACGCAACCAAACAAAGCTGAGTCTGCTTCATTGTGTTTGTGTTTTTTATGGTTCAGACCCCTGACTGGTTACAGTTACACTGTGGTTAATGGGAGTCATGGTCGTAAAGGCTGAGTGCGCAGGTTCCTGGCCGTGAGAGGTGGAGTCCAGCATTTGGCCAAACTTTATTTAGATAACCACGACGGTAGTGGGGAGCTGAGAGTGTGCAGCTCAACTGTGCCCTGGGGAGTGGGTTTAGCTGGCCCCCCCACGCCCTGTCACACCCCACCAGTGCAGTAGCCTGACAGGAGGTCCGGGCCAGGGGTGGGGGAGAAGAAGCTCTCGCGTGCTGAGACAGAGCAGGGTGTTTGCAAGAAAACGGGGGGAGAAAGGCACGAGTCACTGCGCGATGCGAAGGGATGCCAGTGAACAAAAAAGACAAGACAGTGGAGGAAGGCGTGAGTCACTGCGCGATGCGAAGGGATGCCAGTGAAGGAAAAAAGTCAAGATAGCTGAGAAAGGTGCGAGCAGCTGCCAGTGAATGAAAAAAGACAAGACAGCAGAGGAATGTGCAGACTTCTGTGTGTTGCGAAGGGATGCCAGTGAAGGAAAGAAGACAAGACAGCGGAGCAAGGCGCAAGCCACTGTGCGATGCGAAGAGATACCAGTGAAGGAAAATGTCAAGACAGCGGAGGAAGGCATGAGCAGCTACCAGTGAACGAAAAAAAGACAAGACTGCGGAGCAAGGTGCAAGCCACTGTGCAATGTGAAGGGATGCCAGTGAAGGAAAAAAGACAAGGTTGAGACTCTTGTTCTTGTGTCTACAGTATGGACAAACTCACGACCAAAAAGCAAGATGCTGTATTTTCCTGCCCACAAAAGAAATTAGAGCGTAGAAAAGGAAGCTTGGAAATTAAACTTTATTAGTACCGTGAAAGGAAATTCAATCATAAAGAGTATTTCTTGCAGTACTTAATATGTGTAGAATAATAGCTAACATTTACGTAGCCTTACACATCAGAGCCTGTTCCGGGATACAGATGCCTTGATTTCTTTGTAGTCATTCTGAAGCAATAGGAACTAAAATGGGTACAAAGGACTACTAAATACACAACGTTTAGATAAATTCACTGTGCCTGTAACTACACCGTCGCGTTGCACTTTCAGCCTGGAAGCTGTATTTAACATGTCAACAAATTCACCACTGACACCAAGCAGAATTCATATATGGTTTAATATACCAATGAGTTCTAAGTGTGTGTGCGTGTGTGTCTTGTACCAGTTAGGACAGCGTGTTAAAAAAAATAATGTATACATGCAAACCCTTTCCCACCTGACAGTGTAACATTTAAAAGATTTAAGAAAGTAATATCACAAAAAAGTAAACTGCATAATTGAAATCAGCCGCCAAATAAGGTGGAGGAAAAATGGAAACGTAGAAGGTAGTGATGGACAAACGAAGCTTTATGAACCGTTTGCTGTATTTTCTGACTCCACCAGATGGTGCTCTCTGTTTATAAAAGCACTCAAAGCATGCCCCAGAGCAAACCAAAAGCACCATCTAGTGGGGTCAAAAAATACAGCAAATGGTTCATGAAGCTTCAATTCTCCATCACTAATAGAAGGCACTTGTGTTAAATGAGGTTAACTGATTTTTTTTACATTTATTTTAATCACATGCATAGTGCCCTGACTTAACACCGGACACCTTGTCGTATTCAAGTACCTTCCTATTAGATTCTGGGTTTTATAAATTAGAAGCTGAAAACTGCCCTGCAGTTGCAATGAGTCTGCTGAGAAAAACTGTTAAAAACACATTAATATACAGTACAGTTATGGAATATATATACCATACACTTTATACGACTGACTTGTGTTTGTGTGTTAGCAAAATGATCGTTTGTACAACGGGTGAATTTTAACAACGCATCAAAATCTATTTCGGCTCCCCAAATCTGCTTCAAAATCTCTTACTAAATCTCTTCCAAGGACAGGCTTCATATTCACTGTAAACCCGCTTTCCTGTTTGACAGAAAGCCACTTCCAGACGTACGAAAAGCTTTCCAGATTATACCTGGCATTTGCACAATTGCCGTAACGTAACTTCTCTGCATCCGCTTTACTTGCATGGACCTTTGTGTCCGCATATAACCAGCGATAACTAGTAAAGGCTATGGTGCTTCTGCCCGATTAAGGCATGAAGGCTGATGCTAACCTGAGTGCGCATAAAAATAAAATCAACCAAACGTCGCTGAGTTATGTGTCCCTGCACATTGCGGTTATCTGTCTGTGGGGAAAAGGCATTAGATTAGGACTGGCTGGCTGGCTGTAGGTTGCACGCAAACCAAATCACTGTCCCAGACACCTTATATAGGCTTATATAGGCCTGTTTTTGGCTGCGATCAGGTAGTTGGTTGGACATCTCTTACATTTTAAACCTTTGGCATCTGATAATTCAGTTTTACTGGAGAAAAGGGGTCTTGGCTATTTTTGGTTTTGCCCTCCTCCAGCTAACTGTGAAATACGGGGATCGTACTTTTTAACGGGGTGCAATCATCCCTCGGCAAAGTTCCGACTTCCCGTTCATCAATGTCATCACCCGGCAAGAGCTACATCAAGAAAAATAACAATCGGATCGCGATCTGCGGTTATCTGGACTGTAACATTTTCCTGGATTCTCAGTAGTTAATATTTTTTCCTCAAATTACATTTTTATTCCTTATATATATTTTTTTGCTGTCCTGCAACAAACGACAACTCATACACGGATCCCCAGCCCCTGAACAGACACTGAATATTTTGCGGTCAAGAGAGATTTTTTTTTAATTATTATTATTTTTAAAAAAGCTTAGGCTGCACGGGAGGGCGGGGTCCTTTGCCGGTCTCATGGGCGGTCCAGAGAAGGGGGCGGCCGTGAGGGGGGGGGACCGTGGAGGCCTGGAGGCGCGCGGGAAGGTGGGGGCCTCGGTGGCAGCTGACTTTGGGGAGCGGGAGTGTAGGTCGGGCAGCTGGAGGGAGGCGGAGTGGAGGGCTGGATCAGGGGCCGGTAGTCAGGCGGGGGGGGCGTATGCTGCGTCCGGGGGGGCGCCCGGGCTGCCTCCTCCTTCACCCGGGTAAAGTTGATACATCGACCCTGAAAAAAGGGAAAAATAATCATTAAAAAAACATGATAAACTTCCAACCATCCAGTTTAGGGTGGTGACCCCCCCCCCTGGCAAGTC
>JAODJU010000041.1:4073541-4083624 GCA_026776725.1 Gnathonemus echidnorhynchus
GGGGGGGGGGGGGGCGGGGGGGGGGGGGGGGGGGGGGGGAAGGGGGTGGGGAGGAGTGAATTTCCTGTCCTCAGCCTCTCAAGCAGCAGCTCAGCCTAATGTGTTCACCAAGTAGACCCCCCCCCCCAGCATACACACACACAAACACACACAGACACACACACTCGTATACAAACACACGCTTGCCATTGGGCCAATTGCGGTCGGCTGTTCTCCCCGCGGTCGGCCTCTAACCGCGGCCGTCTGCCAGCCGGCTTCTGTGCGAACCTCGTCAGGAGAGGAACACGCTCGGGTCAGCCGGGCTGCGACTGGAAACGCGTCTGACGGGGTGACAGGGACGGAGAGGTGCTTAAGGGTCTTTCACCTCATCAGTGTGGGGGCTCCGCCTCCTTCTACATCACAATTCTCCCACTGGGATTCTGCTGGCTTCACGTTGCAGTTATCAAGCAAGCTGAACAGTAATATCCTGGGAGGCACTATTCGCACAGGAAGTCTCTGTGGGGGGGGGCTGTCCACACAGGAAATCCCTGGGGAGGGCGCATTGCTGACAGCCTTGGGCCGCAGGTATTTTATTATTTTATCATTCCACATAAACCAAGCAGGAAAAATGCTTGGGGGGGGGGCTTCTCTGGGTCTCAGTTTACACTGGGGCCATTTGTGGTGTTTGGTGAGAGGCTCTGAGCGGGGAAACAGACCAGTCAGTTCTTTACAGTCCCTGGAGACAGAGCGGGAAGCGATGGGGGGGGAGAGTGACAGATGGGACATTGTGATAGGGCACTGTCTGTCACATGGCAATCTAACCCTGCCCCCTTTTCAGCCATGTTGTGTGACCGGCCCATCGCAGCGACAGAAGCCGCAGGAGCGCCAACCATCGGATGCATTTCTGGGATGCTCCGGATCTCTCTCCACAGACGCTGCTGGTTTCGCGTCGGTTTTGCAAAGGCTATAATTAGGAAAAGCTCAGCTATGTGTGCATTGTGGGGTTCTGTCATCCGATCTGTCCGTGACCCCCCCCCCCCCCGCTTTCTGATGGTGGGGGAATGTGCCCTCATTTCACTGGAGAACTCGAACCGTAACTCCCTTTTCCACAATTTTCCCCCTTGTGCCCTAAGCGTCACTGCAATCTCATACAGGATTTCGTCCCAGAAAACTGGATGTATGTCACAGAGACCAGAAGCTCAACCAGGACGGTCTGGGCTCTGATGCTCCACCTCGCACCCGTGTCGATGTGTTTCAGGCCTGATGCCCCTGTCACACTGCCTGTTTGTCCTTTCTGACACCTCCCACCATGGAGACAATATGGCACTCAAACGGTTGAAAAATTCTGCTGGCTAGATAGTTAGTAATCATTTTTTTTTTAAAATCGATCCCACACTTCTGCATTTTGGGTATAAAAAAACACATCATTTCCATGGAACGTAACCAGACGTTGTGATGATGTAACATCGGGGGACGTACAGGGAATCACAAGGGCTGCACACAACATAAAGAAAAAAGTACCGCAGTGTGCAAATGTCTGACTTACTTCCCAACTTCATGGATCACTGGCGCGGGACACAGGAGGTACGTGTCTTCGATTTTTGCCGGCTTTTCGTCTAGATGCAAAAGAAGACACTGAATCAGTCGCCACGTTCCTGCTGAAGGACTGCCACCCAGGCTGGAGCATTGTGGGTAAAGTCACCCCCCCCCCCGCCCACACTTACTAAGGGTGATGGTGTCGTTAACCTTGAAGCTGCACAGCACCTGCTCCGTGTCCCTGGCGTGTGAGAATCCGTTGCCTCTGAGCACCACCTGGAAGGACTCTGAAAACAGCACGGGAAATGCCATCATTCTGCCTATAGGGGGCGCAGGATGCACACCAGGGGCAGAGTGTAATACGAGATCCATGCATCCGCTACACGGTCAGTCTGAGTCTGCGGACTCTTATCAGCGGCGGCAGATTAACTTATCTGGGGGCCCTGGGCTGACATCTGCATGGACACTCAGATTTAATTAATGTTCCGTTTTTTTCCCGAAGCCGCCAGGGAGGGCCCTGGTGTTTGCCGGGCCCAAGCCTATAGCTTAGCACAGCTATGCGTTAATTCGGCCCTGCTAACCAGGAAGCCGATTTTGGAAGGAGAACAGAAGAAAGAGGCTGGAGAGCGTATAAGGGGTCCACGGCGACCCCAGACGCCGATGCGCTGATCTGGAGCACGTTCACCCGTCTCTCTACATGTCCTTCTCCGTGGAAAGGGGAGACTGCACTGTGTTGTGCGAATCCCAGCACTGGTGCCGCTCCGCAAAAGTATTTTTATTGCTGTGATAAAACAGGTGGAGGGTCACGTCTCGTGCGAGTCGGGCAGAGCCGAGGGCAGCCCTGGGTCCTGTGAGCTCATTGGCGTTCGTATCGCCCCTCCCTTTGACCTCTTGCTAAATTAACCGCGAGTGGTCACTCCTTCACAGACCTTTGCCTTAACTGGGCAGTTTTATGGATCTGTTGCACGTTCATCAAAGGCAAAGGAGACCCGTGTGAGGTGTGACACGGCCCTCTGGCTGCCGGGGGCAGGGGGGGGGCGCATCAGCCCCCGCAAGCCCGTGTGCTGTGCACATGCCGGAGGACTCGGCATGGACAGCCAGCAGGAAGGCATTTTACACTGTGAAACACAGTGTGTGGTTTCTTTAATGACTTCCTTTCAATCCACGGCGGGGGGGGACGACACCATCTTGGGGACCTTCGTACAGCCTTGGAGATTCACCTCGATATACTGCGAATTTTACCACATTAAAACCGTTTCTGCACACTGAGCGGAACCAGCCTCCCCCTGTAGCAATTAGCATACTGCAGGTCACTTCCCATAAGATCAGAGCAAAATTCACCTACAGGCACCAACACTGAGTGATATGCGGGGCGGGTAGCTCTGGTTTTTATTGTGTGGTGAGTCGTGACGCCTGGGATGGCAACTGGGGGGAGGGCATGACCACCCCGGGTAATTAGAAGGTATTTCAGTGAAAATGTATTAATATTTTGGCCCCTAAGACACAGATTCTCGTATCACAATCAGCCCCAATAAAGTAATTTTTCGCTGTGTAATCATGTCGTCTGACTGTGTCCGGTAATGATGCTCAAAGCCAGCAGCCCTCGGGGTGTCACTGATTCTTCCTCTTACTCTCCATCTGTTCCTCTCATCACCAAATGTGACCCCCCCCTCCAGGACCTGTCACACCCCTGTAATTGAATTTGCCCCCCAAATCCCCCTGCTCCATCAGGACTTTGTGATCACCATGGCACATGCTTATGTGGGAGCTGCCCCCCTCCCCGTTACCACTAAGAAGTGCAGAGAGGTCAATTTTGACATGGAAGCCAGTCTGATAGAGGTCAGCAGAGTAGGGTCAAAGGTCAACTTGAGATGGCAGCCCACCGGACTAAAGACCGGTGGCAATATTTTATCTGAGACTCATCCTCCCAGCCTGGCCCACACACACACACACACACACACACACACACACACACACACTCCCAGTCTGGCCCACACACACACACACACACACTCCCAGCCTGGCCAACACACACACACTCCCAGCCTCCCCCACACACACACACACACACACTCCCAGCCTGGCCAACACACACACACTCCCAGCCTGGCCCACACACACACTCCTAGCCTGGCCAACACACACACACACTCCCAGCCTGGCCCACACACACACACACACTCCCAGCCTGGCCTGGCCCATCAAGCTGCATGTGCTGATTAAGCTCCGAGTTTCCACCATTGGTCCATCTCGCTAATAAGCTTGGCTTTTGGGTCCCAGGAAGGTCGTGACCTCTGGACCCTGCCTAACAGCACTGCACTCTCAGCAGGGTCTCTGCACCCAGCTGAGCCGCAGTGAGCCCCCCCCACCCCCTTAACCACAATCCCTCATAGAGCCGACCAGAACGGCAGTACAACCCGGGCCTCTAACTTTATTAAAACATGATCCTGCTTCGCTTTTGCTCATTGGCTTGGCAGTCGGGTTCCTCACCTCCAGCACAAACACTCGAGGGCTCAGCTGCGAGGATCTCGATGCACGACTTCTTGATGATCTAGGAAAACGGCGGGGAAGACCGAGATAAGCAAAGCTGCTGACACAGCGCAAGCTCAGAAAATACGTCCCTGACACTGCAATGATGGCGGATAAAGCCCAAGTGTGATGTCAGCGCCTAGCATTAGCATAGCGGGGCGTGTAGCCATACGGGTCATACTATAATCCATTATAATCCATCCTTTGTGAGAAATGGTAGGAATGCCGGCTTACCGAGTCTATCATCCCTCTCAGGGCCTGGAAGCCACCCACCACAGGAAACACGTGGTCCAGGGTGTCTGCTATGGTGGCCAGCTGGAGCGACAGAAATGAGGGAGAGGCCGGGCTTGTTACTGCGACGAAAGCATGCGACAGTTTCCAGACCACGGTCGGTCTCCCCAGCACAGGTCTGGGCCTTGGTTTACGGGGACAGCAGGTCAATAACAAAGAATCCGGAAATGTTTTGGTTGGAAGTCTGATTCCGGGTCAGTCATGCACATGGCAACGGGAAGCGGTACATTTTTGTCACCGTGCAAATTTTTCATTCAAGATTTTTTTTAAAAACAAATTCAGAAATTTCTCATAATACCCACAATCCCCAGCTGTTACCAAAGGAAAAACTGGGGCATAAAACATGCATTAGATGGGATCATCATCGCCTGTCAATCAATGTTGATTCCGCCCAATAGGAGTCAATTAACCATTACTGGCAAACTAACCAATGGGAGTCCAGGTTATTGACAGAACACATAAATCCTACCCACCACTGGACAGTAGGCCTCATTTCTATTATCACTCCCTTGTAGCATGTGTGGTGTGATGTTTGCCTGGTACCTGTGTCTCATTGAAGTCCTTGACACCCACGCAGTAGACGATTGCCCCCAAAGACCGCGCCTTAATTGCCTGCAGAGGGCGAGAATAGCCTGGTCAGATCAAACAGCAACCGAGCCCCAACATGGGGGGGGGATGCGGTTTTACTGACCTCCTGCTGGGCGCTGACTAGCTGCTGCTCGCTGAGCTCCCCGTCAGTCAGTGCGATGATGACACTCGCGGTCCCTAAACACAACACGGGGCAACGTGATGCCAATGTTTGCTGAACACACAAGATATTGCTCATCTAATGTTTAGTATAATGTTCACTGAACGCACAATGCATCACTGATCAGCCTGACAGCCACACTTACTATAGTTTTGACGCTCTATCTGTTCATTAGCCTGTAATTGTGGAAAAAAAACAGAGTTGAGAAACCAACAAGTCAGTGGTACTCATTACATCCATCCATCCATTCATTACATCCATCCATCCATTCATTACATCCATCCATCCATCCATTCATTACATCCATCCATCCATCCATTACATCCATCCATCCATCTATTCATTACTTCCATCGATCCATCCATTCATACGTCCATCCATCCACCTATCTACCCATCCATCCATCCATCCATCCATCCATCATCCACCTATCTACCCATCCATCTATCCATCCATCCACCTATCTACCCATCCATCCATTCATCTATTTACCTACCTTCCTATCCATCCATCCATCCATCCATCCATCCATCCATCTATCTATCCATCCATAAGAAACGATATAGTAGCTAGTTGAAAAGGTCTTACCCTCTTCAGACCTAGATCCATGAGCGTGTCGCCACCTGGTATCTCGTTTTTCAAAATGTTCAGTCCTTTGCGTATTTCATTTCTTAGCAAAAAATGAAAGAAAAAAAAACATGCCAATAACATGTATGGCCAACCTGAACGTTTAGAGGAAAACCAGGCCCAGCTGAGCACCACTTAGTACCACTGAGCACCACTTAGCATCACTTAGCATTACTGAACACCACTCAGCACCACTGAGCACCACTTAGCACCACTTAGTACCACTGAGCACCACTTAGCATCACTGAGCATCACTTAGCATTACTGAGCACCACTTAGCACCACTGAGCATCACTTAGCACCACTGAGCACCACTTAGCACCAATGAGCACCACTTAGCATCACTGTACCTGTCTTCAGTCAGTTTCATCAAAGTGTTTCCCCGGGAGGAGAACACGATGAAGGACATCCTCAGCAGGGGGCTGTGGGGCGACAATCAACCAACCGCTCATTTCAATATGTCAGGAGAGTAAACAGCTGCTGTCTCTGACTGCTGTTAAGTAACAGTGAGTGATTCATTATGAGCTCTGAATAAGTCTGTTTTGGGAAACAGTGTGGGAAATCCCAGCTTCAGGCGAACCCAGAATCAGTATTTTCCAAATACTGTGCAGTAATTTAATCTAGAACCACGGATTTAATCATATTCCCTCTTATTCATCGCACCAAAACAGTCCAGCAAAGTCACGCTCTGACCCCCCCACCCCACCCCCCCTTCTACGGATTGCTTGCCTCCTGAATTTTTCTGCCAGGTGCTCAACAAACGAGTAGATCTCCATCCAGTGATTTTTGACACTTCCGGATCTGGAAGACAGATAGACAGAAAAAACAATGTTCAGCTGCGTGTAAGAATTACATGTTACATTTGAAAAACGTGACGCTGCTGTTTCTCATGCGGCTGCAGTGTTCCCCGCCAGCTGCAGTGTGCCCCGCCTGCTGCAGTGTTCCCCGCCGGCTGCAGTGTTCCCTGCCGGCTGCAGTGTTCCCCGCCTGCTGCAGTGTTCCCTGGATCATGGATGCCCCGGCTCCCTAATCAGATGCAGGCCCACAGGCTGCACTTCAGCTAATTGCTTTGATCCAGACGCATCCGTCTGATGCCAACAAGGCTGCAGCGCAACCCACCCCCCCCCCCCACCCCCCCGAGGGTGGGCTGCCTGAACGTTAGCAGATGGCGGCACTGGAATTTACAGGTCGGACAGCCTATAAATAAAACGTGAGTTATTGGATCCAGGATCCACGGGTGACGGTGATGCTACGGGGGATGGGACAGCTGGCTGTTTACGGGCCACGACGTCTCATTTCACAGCGAGTCGCGATCCTCCGGGTGTATGCAGGGGGAAGGTGCTTTCTACCAGGGCTCACAATCCCCTTCCTGTTGGGGGGGGGGGTGCTAAATGACTCAGCGGAGGGTGGTGGGTGGACACAGAGGAAATGAAGTAGCTTCCCTCCTCAAAAGAGACCAGTTTAAATAGCCAGTATACAGGTAACGCGGAAGTATTTTAGCCTGAATATCGGCAATAATACCCACTAGGATATTAAAGACCTAGAAGTGATCACACTGTTGGTTCATGCTCTTGTCCTTATGTCCTTTGCTCTAAAAGAAACAAATACTATTACAATTTCAGGCACCTGCACAAAATTATTTCTTTTGGACTGTGTTTAGGTTTTGTTTGATTTTGTTAGTATTTTTATTCTTATCCATCCATCCATCCATCCATCCATCCATCCGTCTAATACATTACAGTGTTGCATTCTTATCGCTTTTGTCGTTATTGTCATTTGTCCTGATTTATGACACTTCCTGTGATTCTCTTGTCCCTTCCTGAGGAAGGTCACACGTTTGCCGCTGAGTCCTTAAAGCGAGAGCCCGGCCCGGCCCGGCCCGGCCCGCAGAGGCTGTGGTTCTGTCCGTGTGGATGGCTGACATGCTGAGGCAGCCATTTCGGGCCGGAGAGGGTGCACAGCGGAGAGGCGGGGGGAGCTGGAGAGGCGAAGCTGGGTGTCTTCCATGACTAACCCAGACAGCTCCTTTGATGTACGGTGCTGGCAGCTCTGCATTCCAGCTCCGCAGGTTAACTCAGGCACGGCGGCGCTTTTCAAACGTACAAGATCACAATGCATTATATTGCTTTTGGAAAATCATTCTTTTGAGGTTGCTCCTGCCCCTGGTTGTGGGATAAGAGCCACGACTGCACTTTCCTCACCTGTCCAAACAGCACCAAGAAGGATGTGGGCTCATTTCTTGGTGAAATCCCCGATGAAAGTAGTAAAAATACACTTAGGGGATTTTTGTGGTGAGGTTTACTTGATGCATCTTTGATAGTCTGTGCTTAAGTGAACAATACTCCCCTGCTTTCCTGTGCTAAAGACAAGAAGATCTGCGATGACCCGTTCAAATGGAGCGTAGTGAAATAAGTTGCGTCACGACAGTGTGGGATGGTGAGACAGCCTCATCCTTAAAGGAGATGTTTAGGAGGTGGTCAAACCAACAGGCCGCACATACAGAGACACAGAGCTTGCTTTAGTGTGGTGCCTTGTGGCCCAGACTTCTGGGTTCGTTTCAGAAACATTCAGGAAGCAGAAACGATTAGTTGAGCGTGCAGCCTCTTGCTGTACATATCCTGAAGAAAGCAACAGCTGTCTTGCATTACTCTGCCACAGAAGGGTTTTAAGGACCTTCCCCTGTGCCGTCTTCATTTAACCCTGACCCTTAAATTACAAACGGAATCTAACAGCGTCATTCCATTCAAGAGGGTGTCCCCAGTAATGAGATTATCTAGCAAATCTATATTTTATACGGCCTTACATAGCCTGAAAGGGGAGTACTTTTAATACACCAAATTCACAGCATAAACTGATACGATCTGAGTCACCTCCCAGCCAAAGAGTGAAACAGCCATTAGCTGCAAGAACCGGAACCGCTGGAAATTCAGAAATGATCTGCGTGAATACTGCCAGGCTCTGACCGATGCTACTGTCTCCAGCAACGCAGCACCCTGAGTCATCGTGATTAAGGCCGCAAATGTGTGCATCTGCTCTGGGGTTCGTCTTTCATTCTGGTCCTAATCGGTCTGCAATGCAACAATAAATGTTCCCTCTGTGGATTTACTCCGGAAAGCCATGCCAGCTTAACACTTGCTGGGTGTTATTATCGTGTACGAGTTCATCTGTGCTTGCTGCTGTTTTTCATTTTTCTTACTAATATTGACATAGCACTTTGATAAATGACATCATGACAGTAATTCCCTGGAGCAGGCTTATTGTTTCCTGGAGGTCCAATCAAAAAGTGACTTTGGGGCTCAGTGTAATAACTGTTTGTGGCCAACAGGGGGCCCCCAAAGCTCAGGGGCCCCACACAAATGTGTGGTTTGACTGGTGGTAAACACCTCTGCTGGGTACCCCACCCTGGACTTGCAAAGCCACGGTTCCCATATCCAGGGTTCATGGTCTTTTGTGGGTTTTTTTGGTTTTTTTTTTCGTGACTAACTCATTTCTGAGCCGGCGGGCTGGGAAGCAGATCTTTTGGTGCTGGGAAAACCGCTTGCTGCTTTTAAACATTTTGGGCGCCACGCAACAAGGGAGTTCAACTAAATAAATAAAAGGTTTTATGCTGAAGAGGACAGAATAAAGAAAACAAAGGGATATGTAAAAATAATGTGTGAAAACCAGGAGGAGGGCTACTAGGGGCGTTTCAGGACTGGAAACCCGCTTCCATGCCCTGGTACCACTGCATCACTCAGCCCTTCCAGCAGAGCCTGGGAAGAATGACCCGAGTCAGCAACCCAGTACTGGCTTAGAGTCTGCAGATGCATGCTGGGACAGGCTCAGAAACCAGTGACCCACGTCACCCAGTCAGTCTGTGTTTTCCTGCCATACACCACCGAAAACACTGCTTTTCACCACCTATCCAACCCGTGCTTTTAAGATCTGATGGGCATCCAGTGAGCGGAGCATTTCGAGCCTTTGGGAAAATTGTGGAAATAGGTCACATGGGGGGGGGGGGCTCTCCCTCATAATGACGTGTGTCTGCACAAGAGTGTGTTCCAGCTCTGGAGTGAACATCGGGACAGGAGGCTTGGAAAAAGAGATTCCACCGTGAGCCGGTTTCGGCACGTTCTGGCAGCTCAAGGCGAGGCGCTCTGTCCCGGCAGCTCGAAACGAGGCGCTCTGTCCCAGCAGCTCGAGGCGAGGCGCTCTGTCCTGGCAGCTCGAGGTGAGGCGCTCTGTCCCGGCAGCTCGAAACGAGGCGCTCTGTCCCAGCAGCTCGAGGCGAGGCGCTCTGTCCTGGCAGCTCGAGGTGAGGCGCTCTGTCCCGGCAGCTCGAAACGAGGCGCTCTGTCCCAGCAGCTCGAGGCGAGGCGCTCTGTCCTGGCAGC
>JAODJU010000041.1:4091225-4111341 GCA_026776725.1 Gnathonemus echidnorhynchus
CTAGGCGGGGAGCGCGCGTGATCAGCCTTACCGGGCGACCCCTAGGCGGGGAGCGCGCGTGATCAGCCTTACCGGGCAGCCCCTAGGCGGCAAGCGCGCGTGGTCAGCCTTACCGGGCGGCCCCACGGCGGGGGGTGTGCATGATCAGCCTTACCGGCTGGACCCATGGTGGCACAATGTTTTATTGGTGTATTGGCGAAATAGTTAAAGGCCTTAATCTTAAACAGAGTCTCATTACATTATGTGACACATTGCAATGGTTCATCTTTAATGTTGTTTTTCTGCTGTAAGCTTATAAGAGTTTTCCAACCACTTGGAACTATATACAGAATTCAAGGTTGTGGCTTTGAAGATGCTGGGTGGGACTGAATCCTATTGGCCCTAAGCAGGCTCCGCCCATCTCTCTGTCTGTCAACCTAATACATGCCATCAGTACTGCCTCTACTGACGTAATATGCTTCAAACATCTTCAAACGTTACATTTTCATAATGAAGAACAAACAATCGGGGCCGTAGCCAGGATTTTTTAAATATCGAGGTCAAAAGTGCTAGCCCTTCTTAGGTGTGCCCTGTAATGGACTGTGGTTATTGGAGGTATGGGCATGCAAACAATACAGATTGTAATAATCAGGCATAATATATCGATATAATAACTGAATAATAAAGAAGCAGGAAGACCAGCAAAATAAAGACCAACAGCTAAATTGCACATGATGTCAAATGCCTAAGAAAAATAACTTGAACATAATATGACACATTTCAGCTATTTTCATGAATTAAATGTTCTAACCATAGCCCTATAGCTGTAGCACAGAGCCTAATAGCGTCCCTAGCGCTAACTCTTACTTTAACCATAGCCCTATAGCTGTAGCACAGAGCCTAATAGCGTCCCTAGCGCTAACTCTTACCCTAACCCAAGCTCTAACACTAGTAGTATCCTGCACTCTAACCCTATTGGCAGCCCTAAGCCACACAAATGATCCCATGTCTCCAGAACATCTGTCAATGGTGGTTTTCTGTGTCCGAATTGGGCCAGACAGATTTCTGAGCCTTGATGCCATGCCAGACGGCATGTCCGTCTCTCTCAGGACAGTCCTTTCCGACTCAGTCCGCTGTGGCTCAGCGGTGAAAATCTGCTAGATCAGGTGCCACCTGACTTCCTGGATGACATTCAGACGTCTGGATTCTTCACTGCCGGAAGACAGAGGAATCTCTCCGGCATCGTGTGCAGAGGACATTTCCAAGAAGGCCGTATTTTTTCATGATTTTAGCTGCAACTGTAGTGCAGTCTGTGTATTTTCCAGATGACTGCGAAATCTAATCTGTGCCAATGCTCGTTATTGCTTTGTTTGTCCAATGGAATGTCAAATGTGCAAATACTTCTTCTGTAGCATAATGACAGAACAACTCATTGTCACCCCAGGAGATGCTTTGGTTTGTTTTCCTAGATACTTTGTAACTTTCCTTGCCAACAGAGCAGAGGATATTGGCTTCCTTTACATTCCAGTGAAAAAGGAGTATACTGCCACCTGCTGGATGGGAAATTAAACTGCACTTGGTTGCCCATATGCATGTCTTACCATAGAGCAGGGGTCTCCATCTCCGGTCCTGGAGAGCTACTATCCAATAGGTTTTCAATCCTACCTGGCTTCTGATGAGCCACACCTACTCCTGGCATTTACCTGAGAACTAGTGTGGCTCATCAGAAGCCAGGTAGGATAGAAAACCTACTGGATTGTAGCTCTCCAGGACCGGAGTTGGAGACCCCTGCCATAGAGATATTTATTTTGATTTTTCTCCGTGGCAGCATTTGGTTTCCTCATTTTTATTTAATTTATAATCTGCACATGATGAAGGGATGGGCATTATTAAGAACCTCTGCCAAGAGAAATGCAGTCTGAATAACCAAAACTAGCTAATGGGTTGGCTTGGTAGTGTGTTCATTGAGGCCTGGAAAACAGATGAACAAATGAACTCATTTGGTTGGAAAATTTTCACATTTTCTTTTTGTTTGTGGAAAAGCCAATGCATAAGGATAATGCCCGGGGGTCCTTTACATTGTGTTGCGTCACGTTTCGGGTTTATACGCTCTGCTGGTTTGTGTCTTGGCAGCCATTTTGTTTTGACGTATGCCGGATCGCGGCGGGTGTCAGTGACACCTTTGAATACAGTTACATAGCTACCCCAGTCCACAAGTCCAGAGCTTCTCAAGAGACTCCGCTGGATCAACTTTAGGTGTTGGAATTTTTAATTGGCGTCTCAAAAAATACACCCCTGCCCCATTGGCCCGATTCATTGCCATTACGCAGCTAAGGCAGGAATGTACTCTCAGTTCCTTGACCAGGGCTTATTTAAGGGGGTGCTGCTCTCCATTATCCCTTTGAAGCCTTAAAAAACAGCACACCACATCTCATAGTTCAGATCACTTTGAACTTACAGGGTCTAAACTGCTTACCTTAACAGAACCCTCAGGCCGAATGCTGGATGAACGTACTGTCTGCAGTATTTTGTGCATATGGACATTTTCAGAACTGTTTCCTTTAATGATTGTGCGATGATAACATGAGAGGAACAGGAATGACCTCATTAAATGGATGCATGTGACAAAGCGTGTCAAGATATAATAACGGTATATGACAGTAGCTACAAGTTGTGATGAATAGCAGAGACCATGTGTAGTTTTTTCTTTCTTTTTGGTGTTTTTAAAAGCATCTTTCCCTGCCTTGTGCCCACAGCCTCAGGGATAGGCTCCGAACCCCCCGCGACCTTGAAAAGGATAATGCATGGATGGATGGATGGATGAATGGATGGATGAATGAATAAATGAATGAATGAATGAATGAAAAACAATGCTCTAAATGTCTAATTTCATCATTGCTTAGCATCACCAAAACCCCGCTAATCATTTTTTGCTCACTATCACACACCCAAGCACAGGCTAGGAGAGTAAAATCAGGCTCCGGGCTTTGCCGGATCTTTCCAGGTGACTACAAAGGGGCCCCAGAAGATAGTGGGAAAGACATAAGTACCTGGAATCTATGCCCGAATGAACACACAGCCCTAATTTTGCTAAGTGGGGGCTTGTTTGGCTCCATTGCCATCCCCCCCCCGGGCCCATGCTGGGACTTATTTTTGACCGCTGAAGTGCTTGTTCAGGAGCTCTTTAGCGGTGTCCAGTGCAGCGTCAGCAGACACAGGGATATGAGGGCTGATGCCCACCCCCTCCCAGCCGTGGTCCTGCAGTGCGTCCGATCGGGTAACGGGGACACTCAGGTACACGTCACTGTCAGCCACGCGGAAGGTCTCGGGCGGATGGCAGCTACCGTGGGTGACCTCTCCGATGACGGTGGCCCGGCCCAGTTTCTTCATGATGTAGACAAACTCCTCAGCTGCACCCGTCGTCACGGCACTTGTCAGGATGATCAGACCTTTCTTCTCACCGTACCGTTCACCTGCGGAAAGCAGACGCCCATCAGACGGTGCTCTGTTTTGGCCAAGAAGCTGAACTATTCAGTGCTTTTGTATTGAACTTTTGTACAGCCGAAAATGATATGCCCGCGATGAAGGTGATGTGCGACAAATCAATTTATACTTTAAGTTAAATACGTCAAAACAATGAACAACTGATCTGGCTGTCAGACTTTCAAACTTGTGTGACTGTCGTTACGGTTCGTTACCAGTCAGCCGGGACAAGGTCCGCATTTCCTTCAGAGTTTCACTGGGGCGGTTGTACAGGGTGTCCAAGAGAATTTGTTTATTTCCATCGAAGAAATAGGAGCAGAAGCCCGATATAGCGCTGGTATATCCGCCCACGTTATTCCTGTAAAACACTCTGCTTTAACAGCAAATCTAAGATGTCTACGAGTTTGCTAGTATTTTTTATTATTTACATTTTTTTTTTAAATTTTTTAATTAAAATGAAAGTTTTGTAATCTTCAGTTTTGTGTTATTTTATGACATCTAGACTATTTTAGATGTTTCCATTCTGTGGTTTTTAAAACAGACCTTATGCGAGATCGACTGAGACAAAAAATGTCAAAAGTAATGAATTTTCACGAGGTGCTGCTTTAGTAAATATTATGATAAGTCAGTAATGTTTCACTTAACTGATTAATGGACACCCCTAAAATATGACGTACCTAGTCGTTTGAGATATATTATTTAGCTTGAAAAGTATATACAGCAATGTCTGGTTTCATGGGAGCAAATTAGCCAGAGACACTTAAGTGATAAGTATATAATTCAGCCGATTGGATATACTCCTGCAAACTCTGAAGATTAAGCTGGAATATTCACATACAGAGCAGAAATTTAGATGTTGAGTTAATGAAGCATAGACCTCACCTTAGGTCAATGACCAGTGCTGTGGTGTTCACCACTTTGTTCCAGACGTTCTCCACGATGATCTTGGCGATGGGGGCGACTTGCTCGAAATCCCCGAACATGTCGAAGCGAAGGAGCCCAACGTTGTTTTCCAGGATGTCTGTTTGGAAGGAAGCCCTGATCATCTCGGCCAGTGCCTCCGGGGCGAGTTTCTGGGGGGTAAAAGAATCAGGCAGTTGTTTTCATGGGAGAAAAACGGCAAAGGATTTTGATTTTACACGTATTACCAGAAATATGAAAAGTATGACTGAATAAAATTTTAAAGTCAAATGCGAATGCAGTTATGCAGCGAAGGAAAGAAATTTTACCGGCACGGGGTCCTGAGTGGTGATGTGCGTGGTCGTCAGGCATTTGTCTCCGGAAAGTTCCTTCAGATCAGCAGACAGCCGGGCTTCCAGCTCGGTCTCAGAATTGATCATGCTGTAGGTGCCATTCTCCAGGAGACCCAGCAGTTTCTGTGACACATCCTCAGCGATCTGAGTGAATGCGTACTTTTCAGCCACAAGGACACTAGCCTCCTGGATGATGCTGGGGATTTTAGACCTCAGGTTAATGATTTTCACTGCAGTTTCCAGTGCGTCTTCTGCATCGACCTCTATGCAGGGGGTCACACCCTTTACTTCCCAGCTCTCTCCTGTGATGGGGCTTCTAACACTAGCAGTGGGCATAGTGAAGTAAAAGCCAGTCTCCCCCACCCTCAGCTTCTCAATCTTTAAGGATCCCCCTGCAGTTCTTTCCCCAACGATGGTGGCCCTTTTCATGTTTTTCATCGCGTAGGCCACATCCTCAGCGACACCTCTGGTGTTCTTGCTCGTCAGGATGATCAGGTCTTTGCTCACTCCGTACCTCTTCCCCAGAAGCTCTGGCAAGGACCAAAACTCCGCGGTGGTGTTCGTGGGCCGATCGTACACGGTGCTGATGCAAGTCGGGGGCTCGGCGTTTGAGAAGTAGGACACGATATAAGGGACCCCCGACAGCTCCCCAGAAGCTGTGTGACGAAGGTCTAAAATCATGGCGGAGGTGAGCAACACTTTGTTCCAGATGTTCTCCACGAGCAGGGGGCCGATTTTCTCTGCTATATCTTCCCCGATTATGTGGTCGATCCTGAAGTAGCCAATGTTGTTCTCCAGGACCTCAACCTGGATCGATTTCTTGATGATGCTGATCAGATATTCCGGGGGCAGAGATGACAGCACGGGGGGCACCTTGGGAAGGTAGTCGGGCTCGTAGGTGATGAGCAGCCGGGAGTCCCCAATGGTGGACGCCATGCCAGCACTGAGCGCCATCGCCACGGCGTTTGGATCCGGGATGTTGAGGATGTCTGTGTTGCTGCTGGCCTTCTCTATGGCCTCCATCATGCCCTCCAAACGCTCGGGGTAGCAGTAATTCTGTACGAGTATTTTAGCCATATCCATAACCAGAGTAGGAGGGTAGGAGGAGTGAACGAGACAAACACTGCCAACGATCACCAGCAAGGCCAGGGTGAGAATCATTTTTGCCTTCCCTGAAATGACTAGTAGCTCCTGTCTGACTCAGCTCCGTTCTGCAGAAAGGCTCCTAACTGAGACCGTTCCCCTGTCATGGGCCTGTTACCACACTCTTAAGAAGCTTTTCCTCATTATAAACCTCTAATCGTATTATCTTAGCTGCAACAGTAAGATAGGCAATGCAGCCACACTGTGTCACCTCAAAACGTATATGTCAGAAATGTGATATAATGAGTGTTAGTGATGACAGACCAGATTGTTATCAAGATTCTGTGTTTATCAGAAAGTTCTGGAAGTCTTTATGAAGATAAGGCACTACTGCATTATCAAGATGCACCTCATGACAGATAAACAGGAATGATACTCTTGATACTTTCATAAGTTCTGTTTTTGGGGTGTTATTATGGGCTTGTTATAAAGGTAACCCTCTGGTTAATGATGACATGGGAAACATTTTTGGGAATATTTAAGTCCATCACTGAAGGAAAGTCTGAAGTCTGTGAGCAAATTTGTTGGTGACACATCCTGTCTCCCTCGGTCCTGTCATGCACCCATTTGGCCAGCAGAGGTCTCCCCTGCTGTCCATCCCATACCCCTAGTCATTCACACCTGTCCCTCATGTAGCCCTCATTAGTGGTAATTACGACCCTCGCCTGTGTTTAATTGTCTCTAGTCCATCGTGACGTCTTACACCTGTCTGTCCTCAGTGTATATATACCCCTCCGTCCTGTACTCCCCAGTCCCGTCTTTGAATCCCAGTTCCTGTTTGTACTTCCTGTAGGTCTGTGTAAGGACCCTCCTGTGATCCTTTAAATAAAGTCCCTCACGGATAGGACCATCATCAAAGCCGTCTTTGAGGCTTCTTTACGCCACCCAGTGCTACCCGACATGCCAGCTGATCTCCTTAGTGGGCATCTTGTAACCTGCTAGATCTTCTGCTTGACTCCAGTTCATAGACGACACAATCCTTTCTTATCTCTCCCTGAGATTAATTTATATTTAACAATTGCACTAACAGAAAGCTTTAGTACAGCTTTAATTATCGGAGCGGTGAAGGATTGTATGAGGAACACATACTTTGTGAATAAGAGGTGGACTGTGTTCAATGTGGAAGCAGCGAGAAGAGTCAAGCGCTTTGGAATCGTATTTGTATGATATACAATAAGGAGTAAAACTTTATATCTCAGGTGACTAATTCAGCATGTGCTAAGGTGAATCACAACAGCTTTCTATCTTATTATATGTCCTGACTGGAAGTAACTGTGTCAGGAGCTTAAGTTATTGCTCCCAGCAGGAAACATTAACAACAGCAAGATTATTTGTTTTCATATTTTTTATTATAGTATACAAAAATCACCATGAAAAAAGAGGATTCAAAAGCTCAAACCAGGACACATTCTCATTAATCCGTAAATTTAATAAAATCAGAAGGATTTATACAGCCATTCGATTATTTGTGAGGAAGAAGTTAATACTGAAAGCTGTCAGTTTGCTGGTGTTGCGTTCCATGTGTAAGTTGCTCCACCTCTGTCTTTATCTCATGTCTTCATAATGTTTGGCTTGAAGGTCAAAGACTCTGACTGTGGATGATTTTCCAAAATCCTAAAACACCAACAATCACACACATATATGCTTTACTGTATCTTCCTATCATGACCCATCATGTTTCATAGGTATCTATCTATTTTCCAGGGTCTTGTTTGAGAGTGGTTCTTTCAATGGATTTTTGGGCGACAGTCAGTGCATCTTTTGCTTGAGTTAAAACGTGAGGCTCGACACCAGAGATACTCCAGACCTTGCCGGTGACTGCACTCAGGATGACCTGGTTGGGTATGGATGCATACAGGATGCTGCCCCCAATCTGGTAGGTGCTGCTGGACAGAGAGCCCCCAGTGGTTGGCTCACCGATGACCGTGGCCCTCTTCAGCTCCTTCATTGTCCTTGTGAACACTTCTGCTGCTGGCCCTGTAATGTGACTGGTGAGGATGTAAACATCTTTCTTCGATCCATACCTCTGGCCCAAAACTTCAGGCAAGGTTGTGACCTCTGTCATTGTTGTGGTGGAGCGATCGAAAATGGTGTATAGGTGGCGAAGTGGCTCTGCGTCAAAGAAGTATGTGCACAGCAATGGAATGGCTGTGGAAAAGCCACCGGTGTTGAACCTCAGGTCGATGATCAAAGCATCCGTGTTGACTAGTTGGTTCCATACTAGATTTAATAGCTTGGTGGCGATGGCCTTCACTATCTCAATGTCTAACATCATGTCGACCCTCAAGTGACCTACATTTCCAGGCAGGAAATCTACTTTAAACAGGGCATTGATGAGATACTGTGCCTCCTCAGCTGTGGGGATTCTTGGCACGTCTTGAATTGTCTTAGGTTCACCGTCACAGTAGAATATGTGTAGTCGGTGATCTCCTGAGGTCTCTTGAAGATCTGCTGTTAGCTGAGAGGCCAGAGATTCATAGTCAACCACTGATCGATATGACCCCTCTGTCCATTTGGACCTAAGGACTTTCTTGAACTTTATGGCAATCTCTGCAATGGCGTAGTGATCTTCCAGGAGATCCCCTGCCACCAATATCAAAGCTTGGACCTCTTGGTGGAATGCAATGATCTTGTGAGCCTGCTCTATTGCTTCCTCAGCTAGCACAATGGCATCTGGTACAACTCCACCCCCGAGCCAGGTTTCTCCATTGCTGTCTATGAAGTTTATGACTGGTACTGTGATGACAATGTTGGTGTCCTCCACTGGGAAAAACTTAGAGTGCATCAGGGTGCCAGAGGTGATCTCGCCAATGATGGTGGCCCTGTGTAGGGACTGCAACAAGTAGGCAAACTCCTCACCAGCCGCAGCAGTGTGGTAGCTGGTCAACACATAAACCCCTCGTTTCGATCCGTACGGTGTGCCTAGAAGGCCCGGTAGAGTGCAGAACTCAGTGGTGGTGTTGCCAATTCTACTGTAGATGGTAAAGAAGTGCACCAGCGGCGATGTGTCATGGAGGTACGACAGCAGGATGGGCAGAGCTGATGTTGAACCTCCAGTGTTAAAACGAAGGTCGATGATGAGGTTGTCTGTGTCTTTCAAAGGGTCCCACACCTTTTTTGCAATCTGCTCACCTAACTTCATGAGCATGGTGCCTTCGCCAAACTCATCAAACTGCAGGTACCCGGTGTTTCCTGGCAGTACACTCACATTGAAAAGAGTCTCCACCAAAGCCTCGAGAGCAGATGGGTCTTCTGGCACCTGGCCCAGTTCCTGGGTCGTTTCAATTATTACCGGAGACTCCTGCATCGTTTTGACATTCAAGCGAGGGTCTTCGGCAACTGACTGGAGCTCATAGCTTAGCTTAGCGGCAAGGTCTTCCTCGGAAAATATGGGGAAGAAATCCATAGATGACAGGTGGTAGATCAAAGCAGGGACTTTATCTGTGAATGAATAGAAGTTCTCTATAATGTCAGAGACCCTCTGGACTGTTTTTGGAATAGCACTTCTGACTGCCAGAAGGGTCTTGGCTTCCACAAGAGCATCTTCGGCATCGACACTTAGGCAGGGTGACACGCCACTGACTTCCCAGCTCTGCCCCGTAATGGGGCTTATAGCTCTGGCAACAGGCACTGTGATGAAGAAATCTGACTTGCCCAGGCGTAGCTTCTTGATTTTCACCGACCCTCCAGCAGATCGCTCCCCTACAACGACAGCCCTCTTTAGGTGCTTCAGGGCATAAGCTACTCCCTCAGCGGCACCTATGGTGCGTCCGCTTGTTAAAACAACCAGGTCCTTTCTTTTTCCATACCTTAGTCCTGGAAGCCAGGGCTTAGTCCACAGTTCGCTCGTGGTGTTAGAGGGTCTGTCATACACGGAGTCGATGTGGACTAGCATTCCCGGGTCAGAAAAAAAGGACATAATGAAAGGGATTCCAGACACGTCCCCAGAGGTCGAATAACGAAGATCAAAAATCAAACAGGAGGTGTGGGCCACCTTGCTCAAGACACTGTCTAAGAAAAACTGTCTGACTCCCTCCGCCATTTCCTCCCCAATGATGTAGTCGACCCTCAGATAGCCCACGCTGTGATCTATGACTTCTGCCTTGATCAGACTCTGGAGCACCCTCATTAGCTGCTCCGGGGAATGATAGGGAAGGGTGGTCAGAGTCATGGGAACGTGACCCGGCTCGTAGGAGACGACCAGCCGGGGGTCACTGAGCGCACCCTGCACGCCGGCACTCAGGACGGCCGCCAAAGTCCTCCGGTCGTAAATGTGGAGGATTTCTCCGCTGCTGATAGCCTGCTCTATGGCTTCTTGCATTCCAACCAAGTTTTCAGGGAAGCAGTAGTTATCCAGAAGAATCTGAGCCATATCCAACAGCAGGGCGGGCTGGAAGGAAGGGGCAGTGCCCAAGACATGGCAGCAGGTGACCAACGATGCCAGCAGGAACCCGGCCTTTGCCATTTTCGTGGGTTGTCTTCCTCTCTCTCTTCCTTAAACAATTATCCCTTCGATTTACTCCTGTTTCCCTCTCACCTCAGTTTGTTTTTCACGAGTTGCCCCTGCTGTTGGTGACAAGCAAGGTTTTACATAATAACAACATAAGAAGCTTTTGCTCCAAGAACCCTTAAATCGCATTATCTTTGGTGCATCACTTACAAAACGGGAGATCATTGAAACACATCCTGCTGCTTGAAATATGATGCCTCCTGTTGGTAATGTCATGTAGGTGCTATGGATTTCTTATCTTCATCGAAAAAAATGACACTTCATTTATTTGTTTGTGAAGATAATGTTTAAATGTTGCAAAATATAAATTCATTCATCAGCATTAACTTTAATACTGCACAAGAAAAAAAATCAGAGAGGCTGGCTAGCTAGCAGTGTGACGTCTGAGCCGGTCTGAGGCATGATTACGCAGTTTGGGCCCTTGGTGTTAAGACCTCTCAACAAATTCACTTAAGGTAAAAATCTGAATTAAAAAACTATATCTGCGTCTTCGCTTCCGATGAAAAGTTTCATGGACTTTATCCCTGAACAGTCAAAGACGAAATTACAAAGTATTAGGTAAAACTTAAAGCTGAAATTAGCCTACCAGTTCAATCCAACAAATTGAAATGAGTTAGGAATGAGTGAAGGCTTTCAAGGTGACAACACTTCGTTATGCGTCTGCATTGCGTATGCATGTCTCCTGCATGCTAATCGTTGCAGTATAACATTAATTTGTGCTGTTAATGCCAAGCTTAGCTTTTAATGCCATTGGGCTTACATAAGGCCGTCTGCCCACAGCTTCCAACCAATCGGGAATCATTCTCTGAGTGGCCATACATGGCTCATTGCGTCAGCCGGGCAGCCATTAGCACTGCCGGCTGAAACGGGATCATCAGGCGGAGTCCAGGAGCTGGTGCTCTAAGCTGGTTTACCAGAAGTAGGCCATTCCTCTCTGCTCCCCACCCCCCCCCTCCTGAACCATGCCCTTAAGACACCTCCCCCCCTCCCACCCCCCAATTACAGACACCGGTTACAGACACAAATGTCACACTATTTCCTATACTAGCCTATGGATGCATCCAAAATTGCATACTTTACATACTGAAGCCTACTAATTGACCATTAATGTAGTACATACTTTTTGTATGCATGACAACAGTTTGTATAGGCTCAGACATACTCACGTTCGCTATCTTGCATACTGCCTGTCCAGTAATGTAGCTTGGAAAAAAAACTATCAGCAAAAAGAAACATACTTGAGTCAACATGTGTAGCTAGGTAGTGTTTTCTACTTAAACTTCTACAGATGACACTTCTTCCACCATCCTGACAAAATTATCAAAGAAGAGTTCTTCCTCTGTGACTGCAGCTACAGTGGCCTTGTGGGACAGCATAGCGTCCATCGGATGCGTGCTTTGCAATTTCTAAGAATGTAGTATGTCATCTGGGTACCAGTCGCTTACTGTGTCATCCATACTGACATTCGGACGCTATGCTATTCGGACATACTGCTCTCCTCGCATACTATATTCGCCTGCTACATAGCAAACAAGTATGCTATTTCAGACACATCCTATGTCTTGGAGTGAGGTGCTATTTCTTCAGTCTTACAAATGTTTTTAAATTTAAATTCTGCTTCCTGTTTACTGTTTCCTTTCTGGGAAAATATTCAGTGCAAGTTTTCTCTCTATTGTGTAAAAGAGGAAGTGAGGTAAATTGCAATTAATTAATACGAGTAACACAGTTAATTTGCAGTTAATACCCTGTGTTCTGCTATTAAAGTGCCCTGATTTGTATAATGCTTCTTTGTATGTTGCTAAAACAAGTTCAGTTGCAACAAAAACAGGGCAGATCCGTACCCCCGATCACCTGAAGAGGGCGGTCTTTCCGCAGGATTTAACAACCATGTGTTAAAGCAACTGCCGACGTTTGTTGTGGAAATCTGAAGTCACGTATGTGCATGTTATTCGCATTCATGCTTAATATTTTGTACTTATAGATAACACAAAGTGCGTACATCCCGAAATGGCAGTATTTGCAGAGAACAAACACACGTTGATCATCCTGTGTACCCATCCAGTAAAGGGGCGGTAATCCAGACATCCTACAATGCTATTATACATGGTGGTTCAGAGAATAACGGCCATATATGGCGTTATATTACAAAGTTTACATATTACTGCTTTAGTCGCGGATGAAAAGACGAAAATTAATGTATAGCGGTAATAAAAGACATGGTCTCATGAAGCTAAAAGCTGCTGATTCGAGTCCCAGATTGTTGGGGTTAACAGTGCTTTGCGTGATTATGTCACGCCGTTCGGATCCAATCTGCTCGTCACTCTGCTGTTCTGTTGGCGGGGTGTCGTTCTGGGTTGGGGGCCCTTGTTCACACTAAGAAAGAGACATTAGATGACCTGATATTTGGTGCAGGAAATAAATCCACGACAGAAGAATCTTGGATAGCGACGCCTGCCTGATTGGCTGGCAGAACTTCTGAAGCGCTGGCAGAGGGAACCCGGTGTTCAGACGAGTTGAGCTACCTATCGAGAAGTGCTATCAAGCCTGGATTCTGCGCATGGATTAGGGTTAGGTTTTAGGGGTTAGGGTTAGGGTTTTAGGGTTTTTTTTGGGGTTAGGGTTAGGGTGAGGGTTAGGATTAGGGTTAGGTTTCAGGGGTTAGGGTTAGGGTTAGGGTTTTAGGGGTTTTTTTGGGGTTAGGGTTAGGGTGAGGGTTAGGGTTAGGGCTATCGATTAGCACTACGGTAGCCTAACTTGACAAAGTAGCTCAACTCCTCAGAACACCGGAAAAAAAACTCAGATCTAGATCAGTGGGAATTATGAGGGGTAATGCAGATGATTCCCTAACTGCCTGA
Organism: Gnathonemus echidnorhynchus; assembly: GCA_026776725.1. Classification (NCBI taxonomy): domain Eukaryota; kingdom Metazoa; phylum Chordata; class Actinopteri; order Osteoglossiformes; family Mormyridae; genus Gnathonemus; species Gnathonemus echidnorhynchus. The sequence goes on from JAODJU010000041.1 coordinate 4,104,449, forward strand.
GCAGAACTTAAGCCAGTAATTGCCCGTAATCAAGTGGTTATTTATTAATGTCAATCAATTAATCAACAGCACATTCGTCATACATATAAATATGACAAAGACAAAGCACAAATACAGGTGTTGAGGCTTTAAGGTATTTAATGATCATTTACTGATTGTTACTTTTTAAATTTCAACCTACAAAATGTATCAATACAGGACATCTTAAACAAATATCGATAATCAATCCATTATATTCCATCCGATATTCCATATCGATTAAATAAATATTATGTACACAATTTATTCAATTTGAAAAATATGAAAACATTAACATGTCACAGTTGTTTGCTAAGACTCAGCTTTGGTTTGCTGAGCTGATTTCAACCAGAGGTTTTTGCACCTTGTATTCTACAGCTTGCTGATGCGTCTCCACTTACAGCTTCCTTTCCATTGTCACACATTAATCAATCTCGCCGCTGTGGCTGACAAGAGTATTGAGAAAATGATGAGCACTAACTGTAAGAAAAGGTTAAACAAATGATTTTTTTTTTGGAGAAATTTGATGATATTTCAGTGTGTTGGGCTATAAATGTATATTAAAGTTATGCAGTGTTAGAAAAAACATATAATGCATTTAAATGTGATAATCAAAAGAAAGACTGAATATTGAATACATGTTGTGGTTTGTGTTATTATGAGGTGGAATTAAGGGGATTTCTACCATCACTCAGTCATGCTTCTTTTTACTTATTTTATTATTACTTATCTTTGGGAAAAGGACCCATCTGCTCCTCAATAACCGGGATATGGTTAAAGCTTTGTTTCTCAACCCAGTCGTTGAGAACTGCAGACAGTCCACATTTTCGCTCCTTCCCCTCTCCCAACACACCTGTACCAGATCCTTGGTGTTCCTGATTGGTTGGAAGCTGGGAGGGAGCCAAAATGTGGACTGTCAGAGGTTCCCTGAGGATCAGGTGGAGAAGCACAAAGGAATGTTGGGAGAAACTGGGTCTTTGCGGCATTTTCATACACTGCATGTTGCCGGCTGGTTTACCCCATCAGCACCGGTTATCGACAGTGACTGCTAATCCCCCAGTACTGTAGGTTTTGAAATCCCATTGGCAGCAAAGGTCATGACATCATTATCATGACGGGGGTGATAGTGTCACTCCCAATGTTTATTATGGATTAGGCTGTAGTGAGGCAGCCTCCTGGGGGCGGGGGTGGGGGGGTTTAGTGGAAGCAGCATGAAAACCACCCCCGAGTATCCATGTCAACATCTTTTTCTTCTACTACCTACATCCACACTCTGCGACTTTCATCTCTTCGTAGAAGTGTTTCATGGTAAGTATGCCGTTCTCCTTGTACAAGACTGTGATGGGGTCCAGTTTGGTTGGGACGCAACACGCCATGTTGGCCTTTTTGGGGTTTCCCAGGTTGACGAGCGTCTGAATCACAGCATGCTTGGACGGGGTGACATCGTCCGTCAGCGGGAAGTAGCACATGCCCCGACACTCAAAGGCATCATATTCCGGTGGGGCGATGATCCAGGAATCCCAGCCGATCTCTTTGAAGTTCACCTTGAGGGAGGTTCTCCGGCAATAGTCGTGCTCAGCTCGCTTCCTCCTCCTTGGATGGATGTCGATAGGGATCTCGTTGTTGTCGAGTAGCCCCTTGGTCTCGGGTGGATGCCTATCCTCTACATGCACGACCGTAGGCTTCAGGTCGTTCCAGCCATCTTTCCTTCTGCTCCTGGGATCATTGGAGAAGACGATCAGGATGGCAGAGCTGTTGTCCTTCAGGCTGAGGCTGACGTCAAGAACGGCACATTCTCCCTGCTGGATGTGGACCTCGAACTCTTTGGTGCTCTGGCCGGGTGTGATCCAGCCCAACTTCGGTCCAGTCACGTCAAACACCTCCCAGGCGCCTTGGCCGCCTTTCACTCTCCTGCTGGTGAGAAAGTGGAGCCTGTGTCCTTCCGGGCCGCGCTCCACGTTATACACGCTGATGGTCGCCTGGCAACCCGTGCACTCTGGTGGGGCACCGTTGGGCAGCGTGAAGAGCCGCAGCTCTGCGGCGGTGACCTCCTCATGGCAGGGGATGGAGACATTGAAGAGCAGCCGGTGCTCTGAGGTGTTGCCACGTTTTACAGACCGGATGACATCTGTGTCAGACGGAGACGTGTCGGTAACAGGTTACCGATAGAGTCAATGACAACAGGCATGCTTAAGATAGGTACATTCTCAGAAAAAAGGGTACCAGTTTGTACCCTTGCTTGTCACTGGGGCTGTACCTTACAATTCTGTACCTTTTAAGGTACAGAAATGGACTCCCCAAGGTACAAACAACACTAATGTTCCCCAATGGTACAAAAATGTTCCTCAGAGTCAGTTTCTGTACCTTAAAAGGTACAATTACCTACAGCGAAGGGTACAACTGGCAGACCCTTGAGGGTACAGCACCAGTGACAAGCAAAGGTACAAATTGGTACTGTTTTTTCTAGAGTGTAGAGCTCAGTGCTTTTGAGAAACACGCAATGTGGTTATGATTTTATTTTTACAATTAAAGCCGTTATCCTCAAAATGCACACCACCATCTGCAGGTGTAAAATCAAACACATGCCTGGCATTTATGAAGCAAACCAGCTGAATGTGTCCCTAAACCGAACCAGTGTACCAGTCTAAAGCGCACACAAAGTCTTACTGCGTGCTCAGGCAATGAAACAAGAATGCAATAATTTCACATATTGACATTTCTCGAGGACCAGCCACACGGCACCTGGTGGATTTGCATCAGGGTACGATTACTTCCAGAGTTTAATACACCAGGTACGTGAGATCCAGCCAGTTTGCATTTCAGGATCAGGAAATAAAAATCCAGACCAAGACTTAGTTTCAACCAACCAGTTGAGCATAAAGAGTCACATTCACAGAGTACTCAACTGGTTGGCTGAGACAAAATCTACTGGATCTGGTCTGGATTTTTCCCTTCTGAACCTGAACTTGCCACCTCTGCCTGCAATCCAAAGTCAGCGTAAGTTTATGACACTTTAAACATGTATTGAGTCTTTTTTTTTCCAGAGTGTCTCAAACTGAACATCAAGATCCCTTCCCCAGCAGTTGAAACTATAACCATGGCCCCCCACTGCACCCCCAGCACGCACCTAGCACTCCGAAGCTGCGGATCACGTCTGAAAGTGGGGCAGAGGACCCGTCAGCAGCGTATCTGTTGTAGAGCTCCATCATGAATGGCGGCGGGTCGACCCTGCCCTGCTCCTGCGGCACGGAGGTCAGGTTCAGCTTGCGGAGGATCTTCTGCTTCATGTTGCCCAGAAAACTCTCCAGCCTCACTCGGGCAGCCTGCTCCTCCTCCTCCTCGGCCAGGTCCCCCAGCACCGGCCGGAGAAACCCCGCAGCTCCGTCGACCTGTGGGACGCTCAACGCCGGCTTGCACCGGCAAGACCCGATGGACATCATCAAGCTGAGGCACACCGATAAGAACGGGCTGATCCGGACCTGCATCTTCAGACTTCGCCGTCCCATGAATATTACCACTGCGTTCCCGTTCCGCGATCTGTGAGAAATGGGAACTTCCTAGGCGATAGGACCTCCCAGGCTCCCATGGTCAACAGTAAACATCTCGCTCGCATCCAGCACAGGCAACAACGCACATGGCCTTATCTGGGCCGCTCGTGTCCGGTTTTAGTCGCTGTTATCACCGAAGACCTCCAACTAATGAGGATCACGTAAACATTAGGCTCACAGATGAGGATAATGAGGCGGGATAAGGAAATTCTGCCATGAGAGGTCATTCTGTTCTGCTCTCCTGCTACCAGGGGGTCAGTGTCAATGAAGTTTGGAATTCAGTACCAGTGCTCGAAATTATGAATGGATTGTACTATCAGTTTGTTTGGACCATTTAACACTTAAAATGTTTGTCTAGCTCCTTTCTCAGAAAATCCATTCTTATTCAATGGCTTGGCAAGCATCTTCATTCATTGTTATGATGATTTACAAAGAAATAGGTTATTGCTAAAAAAAAAAAAAAATCCATAAAACTCTATTATTATGGAATATCATCAGTGCATTTCATAGTACTTGATCCAAAGACCATATATTAACAAAATAAGTGTCATTTCTTGTCAGTACACAACCACAAATTCCATCAGTGTTGAAAAAAAAACCTTCCATGTAGGAATTTCTCTGTTTATAATGGCCTTTTGGACAGCTAACGCCGCCACAGTCAGAGGTCATCCAAAGATCTTTCAAGCCCCCGGTTCACGGAGAGGATGCCGCAGACGACAGCGCGCGAGATGGATGCAGCCGCCCATTATCTGAGCATGTGTTTCAAATAAGCACGAAAGCCAGAAACCAGTGCTTCATATCGTTAATTTGCAAAGACGCGCTAGGCGAAAAAAAACACGCGTCGACAGTCATTACAGCGGAGCTATTCTGTTTAAAAGAGAAATTACTTCTGGGCATCTTTTTGCATGCATTATTTTCCTCGAAAGGAACAGCATAACGACTTTAATAAACTGTTGGCGAACCAACGCAAGTAGGATAACCAGTAATGACCACAAACTGGCGTTTTCACAATGCATTGTTAAGAAAAAAAACGAACAAAGAAAAGCAGAGCTCTGGAATTCATGACAATGAAAAACACTTCTGGGCCATTGGGGATTATTTACCAATTATCCTTGTTTATTTTATTCTAACACTTACGAAGGCTACTGCTGTATAATTTACATGAACAGAAATGCAGAAAACAGCTACTAATTTTTCGCGAATGAAGACGATATTTAAACAAACACATAAAATATACAGAAATAATAAACATTTTATGGAGATAACAAAACACACAATTCACAACCCGGAGGAATCTTCTGAATTATAGTTCTATGTCGGGTGATTTTAGAAGTGGAACAAGACACTTTTGTAAACAAAAACACAAACCCCGCCAGTAATAAATACATGTGCTGTACAATGCTGTGCAGTCTAACCCTTATAAAACGCACTAAATAACAAGAATCACCTACAAATGATAAAGACTACCACTGTGCCCTTCAGGAAGCAAAAGAAAAGCCTTGAATGACACAAAACTTTTTCAGAACATTGCTTTCAGGCTGCAGTATCTCCATAGTATTATATTAATATTCATATTGAAACACTGTAGCGATATTGTGTGTTAAATGTGCGTTTTTCTGCCTGTTGTTTCCTTATGTAGTGATTCACCAAGACATCTGGAATTACGTAATGGTAGGAGAAGTGAGGCTTGAAAACACACGGTGGGCGGGATTATCATGCATCATCAATCACTGATTGGTGTAATCTACGTCTCAGTTGGTTAAATTATTAGCAGCGATTTGCCGCGCACGGCAATCCCACCCGCCACGCGTTATGTCCAATGAGTTGTCACATGTCACCCCCTCATCCTGATGGTTCAAAACAGTCCGCTGGCTGCATTCTGTTAACACTGCCGCGGCAGGCAGACTGCGGAAGCCTCAAAAGCCAGATAAGCCCCTTATTAACGGTGGCCAGAATGTGCTGTCCGGAAAGGACCCGAACGGCTTGTCCGCGTTATCGAACACTTTTTGGTGTATCATGCTTTGTTTCATCTGTAACATTTGAAGGCACTGTGCTCTACATCTAATTCTGAGCTATGGATAAAAGATAAAACATACAGATATACTTTTTCCTTTTATGCTGGGTATTAAGTTTGTATAATGCCATTATTCTGTTTACATATCGTTAGCCTGATAATATTTATTCTTACGTTTAGTTTGCTACCTAAATACTCATAGCTAACGTCATCTATGCATAGCGGCTGCAATTACATCAACACTGGGACTTTCTTTTTTTTCCAGTTATTTGAATAGAGAGAAACAGCCAGGGATGAATAAAAACGATCTTGAAAAATACTGAGTACTTTACATCAGTGTGAGATGATTGGAACAAAAATAACCAAAATGCTGTGTCACTTTATACATTGAGCTTTTGTAGATGTGGAGCCAGTTAAATATTGTCCACTGACATGTCCATATGCTGCTAGGACGTCACTGAAACAGGAAGTGACTGTATAGAACATGGCACAGGAAGTGAGTGACTGTATAGAACATGGCACAGGAAGTGATTGGGTGAATGTCAGTTTACGTACTTGACCATACTTGTTTTCTTGTGTACCTCTTTTACGTCATCTTCCCTCAATGAAGACCAGTTCCGAAACTAAGAACGTAAGTACATAGGATGGTAAAAAATCCCGGGATGCTGTTCTTGCCCCACCCAAAATGCCAATGACACGTTATTTGCATCCTTGCCGAATGAGACCAATCCCCTGATTCATTGCGCCCCAAGTTCGTTCTTGGAAGGAAAGTTCGCAAGACCGGTCTTGCCAAGACCACAAGTAGGATGTCTGTGTTCTTGGTATTGAGATTCACCCATTGATTGTATAACACAAGAGAGGAAGTGAGTGACTGTGTACAACACGGCACAGGAAGTGAGTGACTGTATAACACAAGACAGGAAGTCAGTGACTATGTGCAGCACCAGATATAGTTTGACTGGGCACAATATGCACTGAGTAACTATATAAAACAAATAATAAAATATGAATGACTGTGTGGAACAGTGTGTAGGAAGTCAATGGCTGTTTACCAAATGGAATATCAAGTGAGATCCTGCAAGTAACACAAGACGGGAAGCATGTGTGTACATTATGCTGACGTGGGAGCAAAGAGAGCCACTGCAGCACTGCAATCACATGTGGCAGGGAAAGTTGTACAGTTTGATTTCAGAGAAGGTAACGGTGATGATCTGAGCATGTGAGAATAGTCACGACCCAGGATGCACTGGCTAATGTTCAGGGAGCCACCCCTGGTGCTGCCAGTGCCAACACACTCTGTCTCTCTCATACCC